>JBBPBS010001102.1:9716668-9729013 GCA_037974835.1 Cicer judaicum | reverse complement strand
TAAAACATATTTAATCTTATATAGAATAAGTGCTAAACAATAATTTTATAGGGATTAGAACATATTTAATCTTATATATGGTAAACAATTAAAGATTAAAAGAATAGGTGAATAAATAAATTTAAATTTACTAATTTTATTTAGTATGCACAATCTTAATGATGAAATTGTACATTTAATAAATTATCTCTAAATAACGCTTAAATTTTATCTTATTTACAATTTAGTTTAGATAGTTAACCTACAGAACAAATTGGGCAATAATAGCTTACAAGTCTTTATCATTCATTACTCTTAATTCTCTAAGCATATTCGAAGTTTATAATAACTAATATATTATTATTTTTTTACTCGCCTAGAAAAATAATGATATCACCCTTATATAAATCAGACGCAGCTATGAACTCTTGCGAAGGTACGAATAATTTTGAGAGTAATTTTATAAAAGATAAAATTGGGAAGAAAATAGCTAAATAATATTATAAAATAGCTTAACGTACGAAAACTTAGAAGAATATAATTTTTTTATTATAAAACATTTATATACTTTATAAAAGTTTTACAAGTAAAACATACTTTGTTGACCTGCTGTATTTCCTGTCTTTTATAAAAACATAGATTATATTTTTATATTGTATGATTAATATAATCAATATTCTTATTGGGGTGCTGAATATAAATAAATATTAATTAAAATATTATAATTGAAATTCATAAAATGATATAGTTTTTTTTTTAGAATTTCATACAATTCATGCATAGTCGACTAGTTGAAAAAGATAGAATTTCAGTTCTCATAAGTTTTATAATTTTCACAAGTCAGACAATTCACACAAGTTTTTAGAACTTCACATGATTCAATAAAATAAAATATATTCACTTTATGATTTTCATCTTTGTCGAAAATCTTTTTCTTGAAAAATGAATAAATTTTCTTATGTTTAAATATTGTGTCTCATACGAAAATACACAATTAAAAAATAATATCATATTATATCATATATCAACGGTAAACATGTAAATATATATTAATAGATAGTAGTTGAGTTGCTACCTAGGGTGTTAGAGTTTGTCTCTTTGAGATTAGTTAATTTATCATTCGATATTAGGTAATTTATTTATATATAGAGTTTGCTGTATTAATTTTATTATATTTTATTAATGTAAATTTTAATAAATTTCAACCTCATTTTTTTTTTATTTTTTCAATTGCATAATTTATAATATAATTAACGAAATTGATTGTGATTTAAGAAGATTATTAATGGCAAGAACATTGACATTTGTTTTTTACTATATTTATAAAGAAAATTTATTTAAGTAGAAAATAAAAAAGTAAAAATCTGGAGATCAAGACTAAAGAGAGGGATAACAAATTGACTAGACAACTGAAAAATGAGAGGGATAAAGGCGGAGGCTAGATGTCAAAGGCAAAACCATATTCTCAAAATAGTATAATTTAATAATTTATTACTATCATTTTAATAATTTATTATTATTATTATTATTATTATTATTTATAAAATAAAATTTAAAAAAATATAGGAGATCACATATTAGACTCAACTTTGTTCTAATCTTTAACATTCCTTAATTATATTTGATAAAAAGAGATTTGACTACTTTAGCAAATCAAATGTTAAGATTATTACCTATCATGCATTCCTTAATTATCTTTCATTAGATGGAATTTGACTATTTTAAAGTGAGAAATTATTAAAATAAATAATTAAGATTATTAATATCAATTATTTGTTTGTTTATAATAATAACTTTTTTAAAAACTACAACTAATTAACATTTACGGTAAAAATAAAAGTAACACGTCAAATATATGTCAAACATTTACATGATTTTTTATTTTCATATCACCTTCTTTCTGGTGCACACCTTCACTCGTATGGTTTTATAGAACGTCAAATACAAAAGGCAAAGCCATATTAATTATACCCATATTTATATATCAATCTTTTACATTCAGTTTGAGATTTAAATCTGGAAAATTTCTCTCAAATAAGTTAAGTATACATAAATCTTTCAATGTAGATACTCATTAAACACGAAAACATCATGCATAGAAAAGCAAATAGATCCTTTATCTAAATTCACCTATATATGTTAGCAGTTTGTAATATTTAAGTTCTATATATAACTAAGAAGGAAAAAGAAAACGAAGAGAATAAAAATCTACCATAGAATTAAACAAGCTAATAAAAATCATTACATAAATTGTCCAACATTATGAGAAATTAACCATAGTTCAACTTATCACTAACTTAAAACAAGACAACCCAAAGTATTTTACAAAGAAATAACAACTTAGACATACGATTTTCTTCAATTCAATCCTCCATAGGAGGAAAGTCATTTAAATCAAAATCTAGCATTTTATGTGGCTTTGAAGTTGAGATCTCTTGATTCACATTATCCTCAACTTTTGTTGAAGCATTAGTTTCTCCCACTACCATTTCATCACTTTTTGGAATTTCATCTGCATCAACTTCAAAAATAGCACTTTATTTTAATGGAGGAACAAAAACATGGGAGTGATAAAGATATCATCACTAACATATAACACATTAATTACTAACATGTATTGTTTAATAAAAAAATAAAATCAAAACACCACATACCTTCCATTGTTACTTGATCTTCTGGTTCCTTATTATGAAATTCCATGGAATCTACAACTTGAGCAGTTTCATAGTTCTTCTCTACCATGGATACTTTAGTAGAACTCTGCACTTCTAGTTCTTTTCCTCCCACTCCACCTGCACCAACTTCAAGATCTCATAGGTTCAACTCTTCTCACTAATATAAGAGTTGGAGTTACAAATATATCATTGGTTCAATTCTTCTCACTAATATACCTCAATGAGTAATTAGTATTATTTTTTGTGAGGAATAAGATTGCCACAAAGATAAAATTCTCAAAATATCTAGAATTAGGATAGAGATGTGACTTTTTAATACTCCAATTTATCAACTATTAGTAAATATCTTAGGCTTAAAAAACAGTTTACTTAATAAAAAACTTCATATCTCAAGATTGAATAAAGTTAATAAAATCTTATATAGAGTTAATTTGTATGAGGTGGATTATAAAATTGATAATTTTGATATTCAATAATTTAGAGATTATTTGTTGAAGATTTTTAAAAGAAGCGGAGAATGTTTGTTTATTTAACTAATGAAAATTACTGTTTTTTTAAAATCAATTTCAAACAACGATTTTTAAGAAAACTACTCATTTTAATTAGTTTTTTAAAAAAAAAACTTAATCTTAGACCTTTTGGCAGGCCCTAATTCAGAGAATAAACAATTGAAAAACATGAACAAAATAAAAATACCTTCATCAATGGTAGCTTGATCTTGGTCAATCAAATTCGAAAGTTGTTCAATTACATCTTGTTTATCTTCCACAACAACCGATCCTTCAGCAGCACTTTGCACTTCTCTAACTTGTTCCCCTCTCAACAATGGCATATCAACTGTAGTATCAGATTCAGAAGATTCATTTGGTCTTCTTACATGAGCAAGAACTGCACTAAATGTGAGCAAATTCATGTTGCAAATAGTGCACATATAAACTCCTCTTGTCCTTTTAATCCTATGTGCATTACCCCTCACAAGAGGAATTTCAGCTGGTTTATTTCCTTCATTACTTCCTCTTAATTTCTTTAATCCCCATCCTTGCCCTCGAAAATATTTCGTTAGATCAAAGATCTCTTCGCCTCGACCACGAACACCCCATTGTAGTCCAGATAAATATTTCGTCAGATCAACCACCTCACGACTACGACCAAGACCTGATCCAGGAAGAGATTGTTTTGATTGATGATTTGAAGTCTTGTTGTTAAGTTTGAGAGTTGACGGTTTTTTGAGATAAGTTTTCTTGGAAAAGAAATCGGTTTTCTTTTTCTTCCTGAGATGTATTTTGATATGGCCACCTAGGGCTCTTCCACCATTGAATACTAAATTGCAGTAACGACAAACCCTCTTTTGAATACTCTTCTCTCTTCTCTTTGGTAAATCCTTTTGATTAGAGGGACTCATTCTGCAACTCAATCACACACACAAGAAGAGAGAGAGAGAGAGAGAGAGAAAGAGTAAACACAGAAGAAATATGTGAGAGAAGAAAATGATGACCTTAGCCAGATAGCGTTGTTTGTCCCATCTTCAATTAAGCACAACAATTCAACAATATTATTATGTTATAGTATATATATATATAGGTGTTAATTTTTTATTTATTTAATTCAGATTTTTTGCACTCTCATCAATAAACTATAGTTGTTAAATAATTAAAAATATTTAATTTTTATAATAATTACATTTAAAATTATATTAATAAATAATTAATATAAACAATGTGTGTGACTATCAAACTCTATTTTTTTTTTACTTTTTATTTTATTTTATATTTTCATACACTGGTCAGAGATACAACTTCTCTGACAAGATACTTAAGGTAATTTGGTTATTTATCAATGATGTTACACACCGTATCGTGGTAAAAGAAAAATAAAGAGAATTAAAATATGGTAAAAATTTTATATATATTTTTGTCTTAATTAGAAGGAAAAATGAAAATGGAATTTTTATTATTAAAATATAAAAAAAAATTTATTTGTTTAATCATCTATTATTTTATTAAAAAGAAATGAAAAACATTGAATAAAAATACAACTTATTTCTTTATTTACATTTATTTTCTTTTTTTGAATAATTAACATATGAAATTGTTGTTAATTTTTTTGTGATAAAACAAATGTATAGGGCGAAAATGAAGTTATTTACATAGTAACTCTTATAAATTTTGCCAATATGACTGTTAAATTAATAATTCTTAATTATTGAGTACAATAAATTTATAAATTTGTAAACTTTTTTAAAATTTTAAAATATTTAATATTTCATTCAATAAATTCAATTCAATCCATATATACTTTTTAAAATAAAAATAAAAATTTATAAAATTAATTATGAATATATTCAATTTTTATCAAACGGGGCAACGTTGTCCCATGAACTTAATACTTACGATAGAAGTAAGTCTTTATATATTACTCTATTTAATGATAATTCTTTGTAAACATTGAACTTTATTTATTAATATCATTGATGATTTTAATATCATCTTAATCATTATCCATATAAAAAATTACTAAAATATAATTTTATAATTAACGTATATTTTATTTAATATATATATATATATATATTACATTGAATTGAAGTGTTTTTTTTAATGAAATAAATTATAAGATATATTAAAATTTTAAAAGAATTAAGAAATTTTAAGCTTGAATTATTTATTTGGCAGCTATATCGATAAAATTATAGTTTCTCATTTAAGATATTTTTGTGATGTAGTACGTGTTATAAAAGGTGGTGCCAAATTAAAGCATATACTACGTTTTTGTTCGTTGCATAGGATGGCTTCCAAATCACGTTGCATATAAAATTTTGCTTCCCATGTTTCCTTATCACGAAGAGCGCACGTTTCTTTTCTTTTTTGATGCTAAAATGGAAAAAAGCATGAGCACACACATTTCACACTTAAGCACTAGATGAGAATATCTAGGAGTAGAAGGACTAGTACGTAAAACTTTAAAAGCAACTATAAGTACAACAGATAGATAATGAATCAAGTCTAACAAACAAAAATCACATACCAACACCAAAGATACAAAGGTGTATAACAAAATTATATGCAGACGGTTCAATGAATAGCAAAAATAAATCAACGAATATCTAAAAAAAAATAAAAATCGCATCGAGCACGAAAAGAATAACTTAACAGGTGTATGTAGATAAAAAATAGTATATATTTAGATTATCGGTTAGTTAATGGATAAGAAAACGAATATAATAGTATATATATATATCCACCATATTTTGGTATTCTTTAATAAATTAAATATGTATTTGGATTGAGGTTTGTAAATGTACTTTTGAGTAAATTGTATTTTGGAAACATACTTTTAATTAAAAATAATTTTTCTCTAACGTAATTAAATGTACTTTTAAATTTGTATTTATTAAAAAAAAAGATATATATTTTATTATAATATAATGTGAATTATGTCGTTAGTGATAAAATGGGTACGTAGAAAGTTTTTGTTTTTGTTTTATATTTATAAACGTAAAATGGACTATTCAAAAGTACAAATTATGTTACTTTTAGCTAAATGTGGATTTGAAGTAAACTAAGTTTGTAAAATTAATTTTCAAGTGAATTCCAACATATATAATGTCAACTCATTATTCCATTAAAAAAATTACATTTTGCAAATGAAAAATAAAATATACTCTAATAAAATTACTATGTAAGGCATTTGCTTAGGAACGAATACACGGGCAACGACCATAATCCTTTTAAGTTACACAAAAATAACAAATTGATCATTTAATTTTTTTTTTTTTTATCAAGTTATTATTTTATGTTTTAAAAGTTACAATGTTGAATTATTTTTAGTATTAACCTCATTTCAATCATTTTTAGTTAGAGATTTTTAAAGTTCTATTACAAGTTTTATTATCAATCATATATAGACCAACATAACAAATTTCCATGTGACTTCATAACATGATTGAGAGAGAAAAATTCGCCAAATATCTGTTTTTTATGATCGAAACTTTGTGATATATATTTTGTTAATGTACTAATATAGTATATTAATGTTTTTATGTGTTAATATTGTTTTTATATGAAAATACTTTTTTAATATCCAAAAGAGAGAAAAATTCTTTTTATTTGTAAAAAGTAATACTTCTTGTATATAAATAATTTGATATTTTAAAGATAAAATTCGCGGATAATCGCAAACATTTAAAATTCGCCAAATATCTGTTAGATATTAATTGTTTGAAATAGTCTTTGTTTTAGTTAATAAGTCCTAATATTTAGGAGAATATATCTCTTGAATAAAATAGAGTTTGTTTTAGTGTTGAATTGTAATCCCCACATTATAGGCTTGAAAAGTGTGGTATGTTATTTTGCTTCTGTTTTGTAAAGGCTTTAAGTAGCCATTTTGCTAAAATGAATGAATAATCCTTCAAGCTAATATTTATTCTCTAAACATCAACAATTTGGTATCAGAGCTCCATAAGGGGCCTGATAGAGTGTGTGAGGGTGTGTAAAAATTTAACGATAAACACGAGAGTTTAAGCTAAACACAACAAGATCAAAATGTCAACTTCAGAAAAGTTTGTACAACCATCCATTCTGAGGTTTGATGGTCATTATGAATTTTGGTCAATGACAATGGAGAACTTTTTGATGAGCAAGGAGATGTGGAGCTTGATAGATGAAGAGATTCCGACACCTGCAATCGGAGCATCAGCAGCGAATGAAGAACAGAGGAAGACAGTAGAGGAGGCCAAACTCAAAGATTTGAAGGTCAAGAACTTCTTGTTTCAGGAAATTGATAGAGAAAACCTGGAAACAATTCTCGACAAGGGGACATCAAAGGCAATCTGGGACTCTATGAAACAGAAGTATCAAGGGTCTACGAAGGTGAAAAGGGCACAACTTCAAGCATTGAGAAGGGAGTTTGAGTTGCTTGCCATGAAGAAGGAGAAAAGGTAGACACCTTCATGGGACGAACCTTAATTGTGGTGAACAAGATGAAGTCAAATGGTGAGACAATGGAGCAGAGTACCGTGGTTAGTAAAATACTTAGATCATTGACAGGCAAGTTCAATTATGTTGTTTGTTCAATTGAAGAGTCAAATGATCTAAGTACTTTGAGCATTGATGAATTGCATGGAATTCTGCTTGTTCATGAATAAAGGATGCAAGGACCCCAACAAGAGGAACATGTGTTGAAAGTAGCTCAAGAAGACAGATCAGGTAGAGGAAGAGGTCAATCTGCGTTTAGAGGAGGACGTGGCAAAGGTAGAGGGAGACAACCTTTAAACAAATCAATCATTGAATGTTTCAAATGCCATAACTTGGGACACTTTCAATACGAGTGTCCTAATTGGGAAAATAAAGCCAATTATACTGAACTAGAGGAAGAACAGTAGCTTTTGTTGATGTCTTATTTAGAGCCTCATTAAACAAAGAAAGAAGAGGTATGGTTCTTTGACTCGGGATGTAGTAATCATATGACAGGGAACAAAAAATGGTTCTCAAATTTGGAAGATTTCAGCCGAACAGTAAAGCTTGGAAATGATACGAGAATGGCAGTGATAGCAAAAGGAAGTATTAAGGTACAATTGAATGGTATAACCCATGTAATATCTAATGTTTATTATATTCTTGAGCTTAAAAACAATTTGTTAAGCACAAGACAACTTCAAGAGAAAGGGTTAGCCATTTTGATTTAGGATGGAACTTGCAAAGTATTCCATCCTATGAGGGGGTTAATTATGCAAACTGATATGAGTGGAAACATAATGTTTTTTCTGTTAGCTTCTATAACAGAAAAAAATTCTATGTGTTTACAAGCTGAAGTTGTATCAGAAATAGAAGCTCACATGTGGCATTGTTGTTTGGGCACTTGAACCACAAGGGACTACAAACACTTTCTTACAAAAAGATGGTGGTTGGTTTACCTTATCTGAAGTCTCCAAAGAAAATATGCACAACAAGTTTAACATGCAAGCAACATAGAGAGTCTACACCGAGGAGGAGCTTGTGGAGGGCGTCAAAGCAACTTCAGCTAGTACACTCAGATATTTGTGGTCCTCTCAAGCCATCTTCAAACAGTGGCAAGAGGTACATATTAACCTTTATTGATGACTTTACTCGTAAAACCTGGGTTTATTTCTTACATGAGAAATCAGAAGTTTTTGCTACATTCAAAAATTATAAAGCTTGTGTTGAAAAAGAGATACGCGCATATATAACCTGTTTCAGGACAGATAGGGGTGGTGAGTTCACCTCATACGAGTTTGGAGAATTTTTTCAATCACAGGGCATCAATAGACAATTGACGGCAGCTTATACTCCTCAACAAAACGGAGTTGCCGAGAGGAAAAACAAGACGATCATGAATGTTGTTCGTTCCATGTTAATTAAGAAGAAAGTTCCTAAAGCTTTATGGCCTGAGGCTGTAAGATGGTGTGTGCATATTCAGAATCGAAGTCCAACAGTAGCAGTCGAAAACAAGACTCTAGAAGAGGCATGGAGTGGTGAGAAACCAATGGTGAAATATTTTCGAATTTTCAGATGTGTTGCACATGTCCATGTACCAGATCAAAGGAGGAGTAAGTTGGATGATAAGAGCAGAAAATGTGTTTTCCTTGGAGTCAGCGATGAGTCCAAGGTATGGAGGTTATATGATCCTGTCTTAAAGAAGATCATCGTCAGCAAGGATGTTGTATTTAAAGAAGAAAAATGTTGGGATTGGGGGAGAATAGAGGAAGAAATCAAGCAAGATATATTAGAATATGAAGATGAAGATGTAAGCCATGGAGATGATGACCAAAATGAAGAAGAAAATGGTGGAGCAAGTTCAAATAATTTGGGTAGCAGTTCAAATAGCAATCTAACAGATTCACCTTCAAATGAGCCAAATTCCAATACACATGGAGAATTGGCTGAAGGAAGGGGTGTACGAGAAAGACGAGCACCGAGTTGGATGACAGATTATGAAACAGGCGAAGGATTATCTGAAGAAGAAAACTTGAATGCAATGATGATGGTGACTGAGAATGATCCAGTTACATTTGAAGAAGCAATGAAAAGCAATAAATAGAGGGAAGCAATGACTTCAGAAATTGAAGCCATAGAGAGGAATCAAACCTGGGAACTGACCGTGTTGCCTAAAGGTTCCAAACCCATTGGAGTCAAATGGGTTTTCAAAACTAAGCTTAACGAAGATGGGGATGTGGATAAGTTCAAAGCGAGGTTGGTGGCAAAAGGATACGCACAACTCTATGGAGTAAATTACACTGAAGTGTTTGCTCCGGTGGCAAGACTTGACACCATTCGTGTGATACTTGCAATGCCTGCTCAATTCAGTTGGGAGGTTTTCCATCTTGATGTGAAGAGTGCTTTTCTTCACGGAGAGCTCAAGGAGGAAGTATTAGTGCAACAACCTAAGGGTTTTATAAAGAAAGGAGAAGAAGAGAAAGTCTATAAACTTAAGAAAGCATTATATAGCCTTAAACAGGCGCCGCGAGCTTGGTACAGCAGAATTGAAACTTATTTTGTGGGTGAAGGTTTTCAGAGGTGTCCTAGTGAGCACACACTGTTCACAAAGTCGAAAGGAGGTAAAATTTTAATAGTAAGTCTTTATGTGGACGACTTGATATTTACTGGGAATGATGCATGCATGTGTAATGATTTTAAAAATTCAGTAATGTTGGAGTTTAATATGTCCGACTTGTGGAGGATGAAACATTTTCTTGGAGTAGATGTTAGACAATGTTTAGATGGAATTTTCATTTGTCAAAGAAGGTATGCACGAGACGTGTTAGCAAGGTTTGGCATGGAGGATAATAATGCTGTGAAAAATCCAATAGTGCCAGGTACAAAGCTGTCCAAAGATAAGAGTGGAGTTAGAATTGATGAAACTCTATTCAAGCAAGTGGTTGGAAGCCTCGTGTATTTGATTGTAACTAGGCCTGACTTGATGTACAGCGTTAGTTTGATAAGCAGGTTCATGTCTAATCCCACTACGACTCATTGGGCTGCAACAAAAAGAATTTTAAGGTACTTAAAAGGTACAATTGATCTTGGAATTTTTTATAAGAAAGGAGAAAACAGCTTGCGACTCATAGCCTAATTATGGACAGTGATTATGCTGGCGACTTAGATGATCGGAGAAGTACTTCTGGGTTTGTATTTATGTTGGGGTTTGGAGCTATCTCTTGGTCCTCAAAGAAGCAATCATTGGTTTCTCTTTCTACCACGGAAGCGAAATATATAGCAGCAGCATTGTGTGCTTGTCAGTGTGTTTGGCTTAGAAGGGTGTTGGAGAAACTTGGAATTAAAGAGAAGAAGGGTACTGAAATTATGTGTGATAACAGCTCCACTATTCAGTTGTCTAAAAATCATGTATTTCATGGCAAAAGCAAGCACATTGATGTAAGATTCCATTTTCTAAGGGACTTGGTGAATGACGGAGTTGTTGAGCTGCAAATCTCAGGATCAAATTGCAGATATTATGACAAAACCATTAAAGTTGGAGCAATTTAAGAAGCTTTGTAGCATGCTTAGAGTGACTGATGTTACTAAATTAAGCTAAATGCATATGCATCAACTTATAAGGGAAGGATTGTTAGATATTAATTGTTTGAAATAGTCTTTGTTTTAGTTAATAAGTCCTAATATTTAGGAGAATATATCTCTTGAATAAAATAGAGTTTGTTTTAGTGTTGAATTGTAATCTCCACATTATAGGCTTGAAAAGTGTGGTCGGTTATTTTGTTTCTGTTTTGTAAAGGCTTTAAGTAGCCATTTTACTAAAATGAATAAATAATCCTTCCAGCTAATATTTATCCTCTAAACATCAACAATATCCGTTTAATTAATATCGATCTATACAAATCAGTAATTTTTTTTACTCGTCTGTATATGATAAAGTACATATATCATTTTTCTCTAATGAGATAGGTAAAAAATTAATATTATCTGTATTTGTGATATCCATTATTATTCTTACTCAGAGTCGAACTTGAACAAAAAGTAACACAATTGAGGGAAAAAATTACTCTCTCTAAATAAACTTCTTGTTATCTTTTCATACTTTGGTTTAGTGTAGTTATCAGTGCGATACATGAATTATACTTATATCGATATTTTGGTTAATTACATGTTTATTAAGTTATAAAATAAATGAAACTTTTTATATAATAATATATACATTTAAAAGTAAAAGCATTTTTATCAAACATTTTTTATAAAAATTATTATAAATAATTCTATTAAAATAAATTTATATTTAGAATAAAAAAAAAAATTCAAGTGTATTTCACAGAATAAGCCTTTAATAAAGGTGTGATGAAAAGTTAATTAATATGATAGAAATATATTTATATAAAAACTTTTCTCTTTTAAAAAATAAATAAATAAATAAAGTACAATTTCTCCTACATACTAATGTGGTTTAATTGTAATATTTCATTCATTTGTGCTAAATATAAATTTCTCCATACTCTTTTCTCGGGTTAGGTTTAAGTACCTCAGATGTTTTTCTTTTCTTTTCAATAATGTTTTAGCTTAAAAAATATATTTGTATACATATATTACATTTCGTTTTTAAATTATTAGCTAACTATATTATTGGTAAATAAAAAAAGCTAACCATATTATTAACAGATATATGTAAAAAAGCACAATACTTAGATATGATAAACTTCCCAATATTATATATCATAAGTGAGGGG
>JBBPBS010001102.1:9661098-9707494 GCA_037974835.1 Cicer judaicum | reverse complement strand
GTACCATAATGATTTTAAAATTTTATCACTAAGAATTGGTATTTCATATAATATTTAAATACCATAAAAAAAATGTAATTACAATGAATGAAAGTATGCTACCATTCACTTAATTTGATTGAAAATCATTATAATATACAAATAAGCTTGAACATCTATCTCAATTTCAACAAATTAAAAGGTATAATATAATTTTTTTTAATGTCTTTAACTATTATTATTGTTATTATTATTATTCTGATATAATTGGTATAAATATTATATTTTAGTTCAAGAGTATAATATTAATTTTATAATTAAATGGTACAATATTCTTATACCTTGTAAAATGGTATTTGTACTAAAAAGTTTATTTATGGAACTCTTATAACAAATTATTTATTGTTTATTTTTACCAATTTATTAATACCATTAAGATATGTAATTTTGTATGGAATGAAAATATATCACATGTTTACCAAATTCAGTAAAAATCTTCGATGATATCGATGAATACCATATATTTACATAATAATAAAGCAACTTAAATGTGTGCCTTAAAAATGTGAGGCATAAATCACTTAGTTTAATTGTTTTTGACTTTTGATTTTACTTTAAGGAATGATGATGGAGTAATTACGTTTCAGTAGTCTATAATTTCTTCATTTCTTATGAACGCGTCTATGTACATTCTCGATTCAATGCAATTCCACACTATAACTCAAAAATATTCTTATAAAAAGCCACAAAAGAATATAATTGTGATATCATATTTTCACATCCAACCTCTTATGACAGCAACAATGAACACGCGTTCCTTTCTTAACCTTTTTTTATTTTCCCTTTGTTTCATTGTTTCTCTTTCTCATGCATTAAACAATGGTTTTAGTGTTGAACTCATCCACCGCGACTCTTTAAAATCACCCTTCTACCAACCTACACAAACCAAATACCAACGTGTTGTCAATGCCGCACGTCAATCCATTGGCCGTGTTAATCATTTCTACAAAGATTCAGCCACTAATAGTCCTGAATCAACTGTAATCCCCGACGGAGGTGGATATCTCATGACTTATTCAGTTGGCTCTCCACCATTTAAGTTATATGGTATTGCTGATACGGGTAGTGATATTGTTTGGCTTCAATGTAAGCCATGTGAAGAATGTTTCAACCAAACTACCCCTATATTTGATCCTTCAAAGTCATCAAGTTACAAAAACATTCCTTGTGAATCTACAACATGTAACGGTGTGAGAGACACTTCTTGTTCTGATCAAGATTCTTGCCAATATTCCATTCAGTATGGTGATCAATCTCATTCACGAGGGGATCTTAGTGTCGAGACTCTTACATTAGATTCCTCCAATGGTCGTTCTATTTCATTTCCTAAAACCGTTATAGGATGTGGAACCCAAAATGCGGGGACATTTAGTGGTAAGACCTCTGGTATAGTCGGCCTTGGAGGTGGATCTGTGTCTCTTATAACACAATTGGGATCAACAATTGATGGAAAGTTCTCTTACTGTTTGGTGCCATTGTTGGTTGAGTCAAAAGGGACAAGCAAACTCCATTTTGGAGATGCAGCTCTGGTTTCAGGACAAGGTGTTGTGTCAACTCCTTTACTGAAAAAAAACCCACAACCTTTTTACTATTTGATATTGGAAGCATTTACAGTAGGAAACAAAAGAATTGAATTCGTTGGGGATTCAAGTGCTAGTGATGAGGGTAACATCATTATTGATTCAGGTACTACATTGACGCTTTTACCAAGCGATGATTATACTAATTTGGAATCAGCTGTAGCAGAATTGGTTGACCTAGACCGTGTTAAAGATCCAAATAATATATTTAGCCTTTGCTATAGTGTCACATCAGATGCATATGATTTTCCTGTAATCACAACAAATTTCAAAGGTGCAGACATTAAGTTGCATTCTATTAGTACCTTTATTCCAATTGAAACTGGAACGGTTTGTTTGGGTTTTATCCCATCTCAAATTGGTTCCATCTTTGGGAACTTGGCTCAGCAGAATTTGTTGGTTGGTTATGACCTCATTAAAAAGGTTGTATCGTTTAAGCCTACTGATTGTACCAGGTTGGATTAAATCTACCAACTAGCTTTTTATTGACAAGCAACATTTTGTTATTATCTCCTTAGTTAGATTAAAGCCACCATTTAAAACTCTAATTGTCAATAGTTCCGACCTCACTTGAAATCTAAAGTGTAATTGGCCGTTGACTTGTCAAAAAATAAATTGGTTATAATATTATTAAGATTTGGATAGATTTCCTGTTACTTTTATCACATTTTTTGTTTAATTTATTCTATTAATTTTAATAATTGTTTGATTTAAAGAGGAAGTAGAACGTTGAACAAAAAAAAGTTAAACACAGGAGTCAACATGATTTATATAATATAGTCATAGAATTATGACTAATCACAAATATTAGGGGTAATGGGTGAAACTATTATAGTGGAATAAATGTTGAAGAAAAATGAAGAATCAATGAATTTTGAGAGAAAAAGTAAGTGTTATTCAATAGTTGGGTGAGTTAATGTGAGATTTGAAATATTTCATGCATTAATATGTACTTATTCAAAAACACAAAATTAAATATTTTAACATTAATTGATTTTTTATCTTAAAAAATTAGGCAAAAAATCTATAATATATTTTTGTTTCAAATTTTTCACTATTTAGAGAGTTAAATTTTCGTTCAACGACTTAAGAACTTTTATACAAAAAGATTATTATTTTTTAACAAAATAAATTAATGTCAATTAGTTGTTGCATAGTTATACAAATTTGAGCCATCATCTCTATAATCACTTAAGCTGTTATGTTATCTTCATGGTTTTATTTCATTTTCATGTTGTAATAGAAGCTCATTGTGAGACTAAATTCTTTTAGTTAAGGATTATGAAGTTTTGAATGATATATGTTGTTTAATATGTTTATAGTGTGTTTACATTATATATTTAAGTTGATTTAATGTTGTCTTTAAGTCAAAATCTGTTCACTTTAGATTTATTGTTAGTTTTTGAACTTGAAAAAAGGGAGAAAAAAAAATGGATTTTCTTGGTTAATATTGATTAAGTCAAGGTGCTTGAAAGAGTGGTTGACATTAATTGACTAGGAATAACATTTAAGTCTATAGAACCAAAGAGAAACTATAAACTACAACATTTTTGGACATGAACATAAATTCAAGAATGAAAGTAGTACACTTGAAAACCATAATGACTGAGTTGCAAAACCCATGAAGTCAATTTGTTTGTAATACTACATACATGATATATCATTTAGACTCCCACACTAATTTCAATACGGATTACATCCTTAACTTGTTTTCATAATGTGATTTGTACATATTTTTTTATTCATAACTCATACATGCTATTTCAAAATTGAATTTTATTTTAACTTGTACTCTAAAAATGATAATTTTTTACTTTCATAACAAGCTTTTTGAAAGTGTTAGAAAAATATTGAAATTATTGACATAAACAACAATCCTTGTGGGAACCATGTTGATTATACTACTTGACTATATCTACTTCCTCATTTAATTTACCCCAACATTTGTTTATTTATGACACGTGTTTAAGTTTTAAATTTAGGCTAAATAGCACGTGCGATCCTTTAATTTAATTTTTAATTAATGTTTTAATTATTATTTTTTTTCTGATGTGATCCTTTATTTTAATTTTAAGTGACAATTTTATCTTTTCTATTTTAAAATATAAAAAATGTTATTTTTTTTATAAAAATTCAAAAAAGTTATCAAAATTTTCAAACAAAACTTATAAAATTAATAATCATCTTAAATATAATACAAATTTTATCAAATCCATAATCATATATTCAAATAAACTCATATTTTCATTTCCAACAACATCAAATTCATTGAATAAAAAATGAAAAC
Source organism: Cicer judaicum (assembly GCA_037974835.1). NCBI lineage: Eukaryota > Viridiplantae > Streptophyta > Magnoliopsida > Fabales > Fabaceae > Cicer > Cicer judaicum. Next base: position 9,703,588 of record JBBPBS010001102.1, on the reverse strand, counting down.
ATGAGTTTATTTAAAGATTTAAGTTATAAATTTGATAAAATTTGCATTATTTTAAAGATGAAAACTAATTTTATGGATTTTGTTTGAAAATTTTGATGAATTTTTTGAATTTTTGTAAGAAAGATGATAATATTGTTGACATTTTAAAACATTAAAGATCAATTAAACACTTAAAGCTAAAATAAATGAACAAATCGGGAAGAAAAAAAATGATAAAAAATTAAAACGTTAACTGAAATTAAGTTAAAGGACCGCATGTGCTATTTAGTCTTAAATTTATCTTGTTTTGCAATAATCAATAGGTTGGTTCCAACCAAAATAAAACCAATTAAGCTTCAACAAGAGGCGGGGCTGTCCACACCTCAGGCCGCAAGGCTCATATTGATGTTGCGATTGAGCTCGTATGTATTAAATTTACATTTACTGAAAATTAATACAATCTAATGTTATGATTTCTAATTCTGAGTTGTGATCCAATAATCTTGATTTTATTTGTATAACAATAACCTTCAAAGAGACTTACTTTCAGATGAGTTATTTTTGACAATCCACAAGAGAAGAAATGGCGATTGGGTTGATAGTCGCACATAATCTACCTATGTATGTTCTTTATTTATGTAAATTCTTTATGCAAATTCTTTATATTACAAATCAACCAAAAAATAATATGATGTCATTTAGAAATTTGATCATATATTACGTTATTAATTTATTCCATTTATCAGGGAACATTTAAAAAAAAATTGGAGGAAATACAAGCACAAATTGGCGAAACAAGTGAAGAAAGTGGTAAAGAGGTAGATGGAGGGACAATACTTAAGTTATGGACTGAATTTGCAAGGGGTCGCACTCGTGGTCGAGTTTATGGTACGAGAGACTTGTCCATTAACGTCCGACAGGGGTGTGTATCGGTTACACAACATTCCCAGAATCCTTCTAATTCTATGATTGGGATGTCTTTAGAAGCGGAGAAGGCAGCTAGAATTAGAGCTGAACAAATTGCTCAGGATGCAGTGGCCCAAGCTCAAGTGGCTACCAAGGTCGCCGAAGATCGCCGAAGAGGCTAGGGAACGTTCAAAGAAGTTAGAGAATGATTTTGATGAATTAAAGCAATTTTTTGGAGATAAAATTGACGCTTTGCACCGTCAATCAGTTGGTGGATCATCTACTGCAAGTCATTCTCCTTCACATCGTCATTACGATCATAATTTGGACAACATGTCGCTTGATGAACCTTAATGTCATAGTTATGCTTACTTTTTGTAGTAATTGGTTGACAATTATGTATTAGGTAACTTTGTTAAAGTTGTTATTCGATACTATTTGTTATTTTGTAGTTTCAGAACACATGATATTTTGTTATGTTATTTAATACTCTGTGCATTTGTTATAATATCAATGAATGACTTTTAATGTTTATTAGCAATCAATTATATTATTAAAAGAAATGAAATTCAGCAAAGCAGGGACTATAAAATTAAAAATAATAAATTAAATAAATTTGAACTTAGCGTCGGCCAATGCGACGCTACTTTATAAAGTCTGTTGACTTTTATTTTGACTTAAGCATCAGCCAATCCGACGCTACTTTATAAATTCAGTTGACTTTTACTTTGACTTTAGCATTGGCAAGCTGACGCTACTAATTTGTTGACTAATGGTTGTTGATCTTAGCGTTTGCCATTCGATGCAACTACTTCGCGCCCAGCTGACGTGGCAACTGACATTTTTAGCGTTGGATGTTTCAAATTTACACATAGCGTCGGTGTATCGTCGGTGTAGCGTCGGCGTAGTGTCAACCAAGTCGACGCTAAGCTAGCGTCGGATGGTATTTGTCTGACGCTAAAAATTAGCTTCGATCGTTTTAGCCTAGACACGACCCTAATGCTAAATCGACGTTAGCGTCAGCTTTGGGCCGACGCTAAATCATGTTTTTCTAGTAGTGGATGTTCTGAGTCTCCCTGAACATATCATACCAAGGTTGATAACGTTTTCTTTCACACACATGTTTAAGAATATAAACACGAGTAAATTGAGTTCGAATCTCCTTTAAGAGAAGAACCTACATTTTTTGTCAAACGCAGCTCAAATAGATTACCTCAAGTGAAGAGAATTTAAGAACAAAAATATATTTTAGTTATTTGTATTTCAATTTAAATATAGATTTTTTTTATTCAATTATATACTTTTATTTATCATATATTTTGGTATAACATTTATTTATTAATTTTAAATTATAACTGTTTTAATTTTTATTTTTAGATAGAAAACTTTTTAGATAATTTCTTAATTTGTGCGTGTAATGCTTGCGCACAATGAAATATATAAATCAAACTTATAACAGTGTGATGCACGAGTTATTACAGCAGTTATAAATAAAATCAATGTTTTTATAGATATGAATAATTGCGATAGCGTTAAACAATTACTTATAAAAAAAAAAAATCAACTTATACGTTGTTAGTTAAGTTCACAAACTTATTTTTAAAAAAATTAAACTTTATATAATTTTATGGAGTATTTTATATCTAATTCTTTTATAATAATTCCAATCATAAGAGATATAAAAAAAAGATATAATAATAATTTGGTTTAATTGCACTTTTGGTCCCCCTATTATAGGTGAAAATTGAAAGTAGTCCCCCCATTTTGTTTGTCCCCAGTTTTAGTCCCTCAAACAGAATTTGAGGCCAAATCATGATGAGTTGTCATTTTTTTAATGACGTGTCAAAAAAAAAGGTGACGTGGCAACCGCTTACGTGGAATAAACACATTATTATATTATTTATGATTAAAAAAATCTAATATATATTTTCAAAATCATTTTTATATGCAATAGCTTTAAAAATATAATTAAATTGTTAAAATAAAATTAAAAGAAAATCAAAAACATCTTCAGCAGCATGAAGGCAAATGAAATAGCTTGAACCATAAATCAAAAACAGCCCCAATTCACCAAAAGGACCATTTGTTGAATAGCTTGATTCGGGGCTGTTCGATTCTCAAATTTGTAGAGTATCCATGGTTTTAAACCTCAAAGTCCCTGACCCACGTAGCCAAAAGTAGACCATGCGCTAGTAACTAACACATCAGTTAAGCTCAAGAGATACATTTCTGCCCAAGTTTTTTGGTTGTGAATCTGCTTCTGTGTTTGTTGATATCCTTCATGGCTTGGTTGGTAAATGCCAACCACTTCTCCTGTCATTGGAGGATATTCCCAATACATGTCTCTTACCTTTTCAAAGTAACCAGAGCTTAAGGATGTCATTAGTATAGCTTTTGGCTTTGTTGTTCCCGCTGAACTATTAATGTTCTACTCGCGGTTAACATTGGGCAAAATATTCTGATTTAAAGTACAAGCTAAGATCTGATCCAATACATGTTGAAATGGACCAGGTTCGATGTCAAACACTCTGATTTGTATGCCTACTCTTTCATCAGCTTTAGCTAAATATGCATGATAGTATCTGACAACAAGTCCTTTGGGTGAATTGGGGCTGATTTTGATTTAGGGTTCAAGCTATTTCATTTGTCTTCATGCTGCAGATGTTTTTGATTTTCTTTTAATTTTATTTTAATAATTTAATTGTATATTTAAAGCTATTGCATATAAAATTGATTTTTGAAAATATAAATTATATTTTTTTTAATCATAAATAATATAATAATGTGTTTATTCCACATAAGTGTTTGCCACGTCACCTTTTTTTTTGACACGTCATTAAAAAAATGACAACTAATCATGATTTGGCCTCAAATTCTGTTTGAAGACTAAAACTGGGGACAAACAAAATGGGGAGATATTTGGCTATTCTATAAGATATTTTTACATAAGATTAATACACTACCATTTATAAACAATAGCATAGAAAAGTTTAATACACTGCCATTATCTCAATAGTTTTACTACCATTTTTATAATCCTCATGCTAGTTATAATTTCAAGTAATATAAATAAAGTTTAAACTAACATAGAAAAAATTTGTTTAGATATCAACAGAAAAGATAAAAAAGTTTAAACTAACACTACACCAAAAATAACATTTAATATCTATATGTTTTATAGCGCTTTTTTAAAAGCGCTGTTGTATCTTTTACAACGCTCGATTCCACAGCGTTTTTTTTGTTGTTAAAAAAACGCTGTAAATGAATTAAAAAAAATGCTATAAAATCTTATTTTTCGCGTAGTGTAACATAGAAACAATTTGCTTTTTGAAAACAAGTATCAGAGTAGGCTCTAACGTTGTGTGCTACCGTTGCACTTCTCAAATGAATTATAATATTTGGAATAATTGACATTAGCAAAACAATGACCAAACATTTTATTCACTAGTATTAAAAGAATTTAACATGGATCATAAATTAAATGTCAAGTGTCTAATTAACAATTGACAAAGAAACCTGGCTAACAAATTTCCAAATTCAATCATAGTAAATCAAAATTCAAGGTGAAAATAATGTTCAAATTAAATCCACAATTGAAAATCTTATCAATCGAGTTCATATTTGTATTAAATTGGATATAGGTCCCTGACAAAATCAATCAACTCGTTACAAATTACACTCAGAACTGAATCAGTTATATAACAATAAAAAATATATAAAAAAAAAACACCAAATATGGAAATAAAATAATTATCATAATTTGCACACAAAAAATATAATGAATTCATGATATAGCTAATATAAAATATAGTAAATCATTTAATTAATTAATCAGAGTCAAAACTAATACATAAGGAGTCAAAGGAATTTCTCTAACAAAAAACCTTGAAAAAGCAGAAAAGAGTAGTAAACATCACCCAAATGATCAATACATAATTACAAAATAAAATCACAAAACATAGAACACATCACATTGTTAGTGAATAAAATGTTAACTCATTGTTTTGCTGATGTCAACTATTTCCATCTTTTCAAATGATTACATATGTCATGTTTGACAATTATTCAGAAGCTAAGCAAGTATTTCATTAACAATCGTGTGTAGTCATTCATGCGTAATAAAGGAGCAACGATGTACATGAAATTCGAGATTGAATGAAGGCGAGAAGGCAATGGATGGGGGCTTGGGATTAATCGACGACGAGAAGGTGATTGATTTGGGTGATAAGTTGATAGATTTAGGGATTTACCGTTTTGGCTCCATTGAAATCGACTTGGATGAGAAGGCAAGAAGGAAGGTGACGTTTTGGCTCACCCAGCAATTTAGGATTTACATTTTGGCTACATTGAAATTTTTCTGGCTCAATTGAAAAAATTAGGATTTTGGCTCCATGAAATTTTTTTGTCTCCATTCATATGTAATTTAAGATTTATATTATAAAAAATTTGTACAAATTTTTTTTCACAAATAAGTAAGAGTTTGGCTCATTTAAAAGATATTTCTTTCTTAATTTTGATGTCTATAGCCACATATTTAAGTGTGTCAGCGACAAATTTATGTCACATAAGGTATAAGACACTTATACCAACAATAAATAGTTTATCTATAGGTATATCTTATCTATACCTACAACTTTAAATATTGTCACTAAAAACTTTTGTAGGTAAATATCTATTTTATTGTAGTGATCGGATGAGTTGATCCCTTCTTCCTAATGGATTATGTGAACACACTCAGAATATGATATGCAAATTTTGTTGGGGTAGTAATGGTTCAAAAAAGAGAATTATTGGATTACTCGGTATGTCTTATGTAAACCAAAACCAAAGGGTGGTATGAGGTTCCAAATTTTTCGTACTTTCAATGAAGTAGTGCTTGCTAATTAGGTGTGGTGTATCATAACTAACCCATTCCTGGCCCTCATGGCTCAATGCCTTAAAGCTAGATATTTTCCTAATAAGTGTGTCCTAATTGCAAAAGTTGGGTATAACCAGAGTTTTACTTGGAGGAGCATTCATTATGCCACTTGGGTTATTAAAGGAGTTAGTTAGTTGTTGTTGGAGGATTTGTAATGGAGATTATGTGAAAGTTGTGGAAGACAAATGGCTGGTTCATCAAAATGGCTTCAAAGTGTTCTCTCCTTGGAACACAACTCGTGTTGCTAGCACTTTCCTTAGTTTTGAGGCAGCACAAATTAACCAAATTCCTAGAGTGGAGTCAAACCCTATGGACAAGTTAATGTGCTTATGTACTACAAATGGAGCTATTTGGTCAATTCGGGTTGCAATGTGATTTGAGAGTGGGAAGTGTCGTATAGGCCTAGTTCATCTACTATTTCTAGCGAGAGGAATATATGGAAGAAGCTCTAATTATTTTCAATCTATAGTTTTATGTTACAAAGTGTATAGTGCACGAGTTATATAAAGCATTCGAGAGTTTGACATAGCTCTAAAGAGCACTGTGCAAAACTCGAATCACAACCAAGGTACCCCTAATGTTCACGTCATCGCTTAGAGTCCTCCTTCTATATTCTGGTTCAAAGCAAGCTAAATAATAGCATCATTAATGTCTCTTAAATACCTAATTCAAATATCACCTTCATTAAGAAGATGATTAACTTTATGTTAGACAACACTAACCAATTTTCTATGCTCAATATTGCCAGACCAAGTAAACTTCCTAATCCATTTGTTCACATCCTTGAGAAGAGAATGATATATGTAGAATCTAAAAATCAACATGCCATGAATGACACTTTTTACTAATTGAATTTTAACTGCCATAGAGATGAGATAGGTTTTCCAAGTTGCAAGTTTAGTCTTGATTCAATCAACAATTAATTGTCAATAAACAACTTTAGGCATTCCCTTGAAAATATGTATTCTAAGATATGTGAAGGTGATAAAACCAATAGAAAACTCAAACAAAACAGTTAAGATATTATGTCTTCTAATGGAAATAGAGCCAATGTAAATGGTAGATTTATTAGGATTGATTTGTTGACTAGATATTTTAACATATCTATGAAATATAATTTATAGGTTATTAACATTGGAATCACTATATACCTACCTTGAATAGCTTCTAAAATAATACAAATGCAATAACTAATATACCAACATTATATTAAACCCTTTTGATGATGAGAGATGATATTATGCATAATAGTGATCAGCCTGTCAACAAAAATTTTAGTAATAATTTTAAATTTGAAGTTGGCAATGACAATGGTCTTTATTCTTTAATGATCCATTTTACTAGGATTAACAATGTTAAGAATAAGCACAACAACATTGGATTTATAATTAGGAAGAATCCAATCATAGACAAATAATTGGAGAACAACTTGCAAAAACATCATGACCAACCACATCCAAATACTTTTGAAAGAAATAAGCACCAAAACCATAAGGCATGTAGCCTTGTCTGGATTCATGAAAAAAAAAACATTTTTAACTACCTAAAAGCTATGTAGATTAGTAAGCATAATATTCATAGAATTATCCATAAGATAAGGGAATGTGTCTTCAATCAAAACATTATCTACACAATATTCGAATAGAAGATATCTTCAAAATAGGAAACACATTTGGCTTATATATCCGAAGGGTCCTAAATTAAGACATCGTTATGAATAATGCAAGTAATAGTCTTGTAGGCATATCCAATTTTAACCATTTTATGAAAGAAAACAATGCTCCTATTATCATCTGAATGTCATTTAATATTAGTTTTATGATGTCAATATTTCTCCTCCAAATTAAGAGTTTTATTCATATCCCTTTGTACTTGTTGCTTTTCATTTAATATGAGGTGACCTATAACTTGCTCCTTCCAATTATTTTCACTACTTGATACAATCATGATGTGAAGCCCACATCCTTATAAATTGAAATGAAGATATGTGTCTAGATTCATCGATATGAAGTTTCAACATGATAGGATAATGATCAAAACTATATTTGATGAGAGTGAGGCAAGAGCTAACATTCCAAAGAATCCAATCATCTACAATTGCAAACCACCCTATCTCATCTCATTTTAATATGAGCTCGACATCTTCTACCATTAGACCATGTGTATTGAGCAACATTATTGGATAGATGAATTTTAGATTTACAATTGATCCAATTTTAAAAATTCTCCATAGGCATCCTAGAAAGGGAACTATATCCTTTATACTCATAAGCTCCCAATATAGTATTTAAATCGCCAATGAAAAATCAATGAAGATTGTAATTACTTTGCTCATTTGAAATATAAGACAACAAATATCTCCTAACAATGTAATTTACGGACATATACACAACAATCATACCAAAATCCATACAATTATGCTGGAAGGTAAACAAAATATGTTGATCCGAACTACTAATAATGTGATGGTCAAGATGAGAAAAGCATAGACCCCAAAGGTTATGAAGTAAATTGTTCATATAATTAACTTAAAAAGCTTGTAATAGAAGTTATGTAAGATACACGTATGAAAATCATTAAAATTCATCCAAGGTTCAGCTATAAAGAAAAGACCAAATTTATTTTGAGCACATAACCTTTTGAAGGTATATCTTGATGGAGGAATGGCCATACCCTGAATATCCCATAAGATGCACTTGATTTGGATTGGTTCTTAGAACCTGTCATAGCATGGGTGCCTTTGTTTTAAGATTTTTTAGGAGCTTGTCTTTGTCTAGCCTATTTCATTTTAGACAACACAATTTCAAAATGATAATCAACCACCTCAATCATGGCAACCCAATTAGAGTTTAAATTCTTGATATCATTATGCACAACTTTAGGAACATTGACATAAGGAGTTTGAAACACGTTTCTTCAATCCCAATTTATTTTGACATTACGAGCTTGAAAAGCATTTATTCAATCTCAATTTCTTCGTCCACTTGTTTGTCATCCGTTTATTCGTCTTCCTCAAAATTAAGTTGGGTTTCCATAACACTGACATCCTTGTCTGACTACTAGTCATCATGACTATGCAAATTTGGAGAACCTTCAATATTAATAGCAATGCCATTGCCTGCACTAGCTTCTTGCCTATGCAAATATTCATTGTTGTTATTACACTGACCTTCGTAATAATCTTGATTATCCTCTTTTTCAACCATTTCACCATTAGGACTTGAATTAATACGATCAATCTAGCTGATTATCTTCACCGACAATGCAATTATCTTTGACATGAATGAAGATTGACCTCGTCTTATTTTTCCATCCATTGTCTAAGGGATCCTATTCATTTTTCTTATTATCAACTTGAGCTTCTTTGAAAGAAATAATTGAATTGACAATGTGCTCGTAGTAGTTGCAAAAATCTATTAGTTTTTTATAATGGAGGAAAGACCTATCAAATATTGATTTATTAGTAGCATTATCCAAGAAAATAGGTTGATCTAATCTGCCGTCAATGGAAAATATGATCTTGGGGGTGCCAATGCTCATGTGCTAAACCAATAATACAAACCAAAACTTGAGAGGTTGTCTAATATTGATGATTGGGGTTAAAGTCACGAGTCCACGCAAAGAGTTTCAAATATTCAAGATTAATATTTCAGGTACTAATCGAATGAACACTTCTAAGATCTTCAAGGAAGAGAAAGAGAGCTCGTAATATTCATTACCAAGTGAGATCAAACTCCATTGATAGCGTTTAAGTAAGTGTACTGAATCGTTGCAAATAATAATTAAAACGGTAGTATCGAGTGTTGAACTCAAGAATTGCATTTTACTATTGAATTATATTTAAGTACTAAAATTGAACAAAAAATTCCCAAATTGATTGAAATAATATTTAAAATTAACAACAATAATAAAATTGATCCTTTATAATAAGAAAAATGTCAGGGATGAGTTTCACTTCGAATTCAACCTTGGTGTCTAATTTGATCCTCGTTACTGAATTCCTTTATTGAGTTATTACCGAATTTTTTTATTTATTATTATTCTTGTCCTAATATCTTAGTAACAGAACTTTTAATTCCAAAGTAACCATAATTCCTTAGTGAATTTAAGATTAGAATTAAGCCTTACCGTACATGAATTTTGTTTTTAAACTATTGTCTTTGCAACTATTTAACAGATCCTTTTAATGAATACTGCCGCGTGCCACACGCCCCGGATGCAGATTTTGCGTTTCAAGCGCGTCCCGACAGAGGCTTTAGCTTAAAAATGCGCCTCAAGCGCGACTATTGCGTTTCCCGCGCACCGTTTCTTCTGTTTGACGTTTTATGCATTTTTCTCCTCTTTTGAGTCAGAATTGGATTTCGGTGTCTTCATGAAAGTTGTAGCTATGGATATTAGATTTCCTTTGCAGTTGGTTTGACTCCAATTAAACATCTACAACTCTAGATATGACTGAAATACTCCACATAAATCATGTTATTTCTCACCAAAGTTCAGTACTGCACTAAAACAAAGTAACAACACAAAACTACAAAAATTATCTACTTAATCAAGGAAATAAGAACATAAACATTTCATTAAATTAAAGAGTAAAAGATAAATAAGAGTAAAAACAATGAAAAATATGCATATGATGAAGAGTTATCACCCACTTATCCAAATATTTCCATAACTCCATGAATTTGGCCCCAATTCTTTAATTATCAATATTTGTGTCTTTTTGTCCAAATCATTTGACGATGAAGGTTGTTTTTACATGCCTCAAGACCTGCAACATATTCCTTTATTTTGTTCACCTTTTAAGCAAGAATGTGGTATCTAACTAATCAAAATAGTGTTGTGACTGAGAGGGATTGAGGCAGGACCATGGCAACGCTCTAGGTGCCTTGTGTTAGCTTGTAGTCGATGAAAGCAAATCGATGCAACCAAACAAGCAAATCGAGAAAAAAAATCAAACGACACAGAAACAAAAAGGTTACTAATAAGGAAAATTCGAATACAAACAAAACCAAAATCAAATTAAAATCACCAGAAACTTAAACATATATTATAATCCAAATCTACAAAACAAAATAGTACAACGACATCGAAACAAGTAGCTAAATCCACGACTGAACCATCACAAATGGGACAACAAAACCATTAGCCACAAACTAGCACAAATTAAGGCCAATAACCACATCTGAACTAGAAACATGACTGTGAGAAGAAACTCAACTAGAGCAAAACCAAAACACAGGGACAACAAAACTAGAACGCGACCACAAAACCAGAACACGAACACAAAATGCACGAACGCAAAACGTGAATCTAAAAAATTACAATAAAATCGTCCATAAAACTTTAATTTTAACATAAAAAATTATTTATTTTTGTAATTTAATTAATAATATATAAATAATATAAGTAATTAATACATTTAAATATTTTAAAATTATATAATAATATATTACGATATTTAATATATCAAATTTTAAAATAAAAAAAATCAACCTTATAATTAAAAAACAAAAAATTTAAAATTAAGGAAACAAGAAAAAATTAAGGCATATAAATAATTCGTGCTCCAACTTGCAAGTCGTATTATGGTTTTAGGCTCCTTCTTTTTGTTCTCTTCGTTCCAAGATACGTGAGCGATTCATCGATTACTCCTCTCTGGTTCGCCATCATCCTTCTTCTTCTTTCGATTCATCACCGATTGGATCCAATTCCGCACACAAATATTATTAGGTTAGTCCCCCGTACTTCTGCTACCAACGTCGTTTTATTTTTAATCGCTTTTTTATTTGTAGCTTTTTTCTTGTTCAGCTAATTGGTTATCACTTGATGTAATTCTATTGATGAGGATTAAGGGTCGTGAAATTGGACTCTATTAGGCTTGTATTTTGGGATCATTTGGTTCGATTAGGTTGGGGATTTGTTCGATTAGATTAGGGATTTGACTATGTGAATGTTGTTGTTGTGATACTTTAGACCCTAAATTTCTTTGTTGATAGCTTTTGCTATAGGATTTCTCGGTGTACAAGATCTGAATTTTGTTTGGTATTATGGTTTCGTACAGATTCTTATGCTTTATACTTAATTTTTGGGTATAGATATATTATGATGTTCACAGCGATGTAGGTTAAGAAAAAGGAGTATATATATATTTTTTATCATGAAGTAGCCATAATATAGTAACATTGAGTCTTCAACTCCCACGGCTAGCGTGAGGACCTCTTTGGTGGTGATATGTAAGTACCTCTTGTGAGCGCCCTCTGAGCCTTGAGGTCTTCCCTGGACCCAACTCACCTAAACTTTTTATGCTATCAAAAAACAAAAAAAATAGCAACATTGAGTAGGTTAATTGTTGTGGAAACTATGCATATTCCAGCTGTGGTATTGTGTTTCATTATCAATAATGGGTTAATAAGCGGGTTAACTAGAACTTTGGAGCATTGCCATTTTACAGTTTTGGTTATGAACTTGGATTCTAAGCAGGGTTTTCTTTTTAATTTGACAGGTATGAAACTTCAAATGTTGTGAGGGGATTAGAAAGAAGATGTTCTTAGACTATTCTTCTACGGATTATCTTTATTTCAAAATCTTATTTTGTGTCTCATCTTTTACTTTGTCTCCATTTGGATTTGGATGCTTCTTGCCTGCATAGTGACTGGCAGAAGCATTGAATGTCTGTCATGGAAATTCAGATCAATAAACAATTGAAATATATTATCTTTTGAACAAAGGGGAATTTTTAATTATTGTTTCCTATATTTTTTTTTCTGCAAAGTCTTGCCTCTTGTCAATAAGGTTTTTGAACTGGAATGTGGTTTCTTCTTTGTAGCATTTGTTTGTTTGATGCAAGAATTAGTATGGCGATTTCATTTAGTGGAGTCTCTTTTCAATATTTTTAATTCAATGGCTTTTATGTCTTTAGTCCATGTTTTATCATTTATGGATGATTTGTGGCAAGGTTTTTTTCTTAATGATGATGTCTGGTTCGGTGTTCATGTGACCTCTTTTATTTTTAGTACATGAATAAATATACAACACTGTTATCTCTTTGAAGTTTTAAATGATACCATATATTGGATAGAAAGAAACAATGACTTTAAATTTAACTGCATCATCTAAAAGGCTTTGTAGCTTGCTTGTCAAACAGTGAGTTCCTGTAAGCTACATTATTCAGTTTGGCCGTTAGCTGATGGACAAGGGACCACCTCCTACCCTCTTTGTCAATGATGGTTCATTTATGGAGAGGTTCAAGCAGCTTCAACAAGAGCAGGAGAGAGGGAAACATGCCAAAACAGAGGGCTCCAAACCAACTAAAGTTGTTTCAGGACCTCTGACTCCTAAACCCTCCACTAGTAAGGCTAATGATGCAAAGAAATCTTCTCAGGGTAGTTCCAGTGGAAAACTTGCTTTCAGCTTGAAACAAAAGTCAAAGCTAGCACCGCCCCCTGTTAAGTTGGCAGATGATGATGAAGAAGAAACAGATGCTGGGTATGTTTCAAATGATGCACCGTCAAAACGGCAAAAGTTGGGTCAGGATGAAGGGATTGAGCAATCATCAAGACAACTTGATGTTGGTAATTACTTCTCACACAAATTATATGTAGATAGTTGGTATTCTATTTCCATCAAGGTTAGGATTTGTGTGAACTATCCATTCAAATTGTTATGTAATTGTTCTATGATCTTATTATGGTTGATTATGCTATGCCAAGCCTATCTTTGTGTTGCTATTTTTTCGTTCAAGATCCTAACCATTTAGTGATAATTTTATTTTGTTAATGCATGCCATACACTGTATTTCTAACTTACAGATAGCTATGGCCTTTTGTCTATTCAATATGTCTCAGATGCTATCTACTTTCTGATTTTGTTTCCTGCTTCTTGTTTCATGCTGATTTCTTTTTCATCTCAGTTTATGTAACCTATATTTTTCTTTGCCTTGAATGGGAACACAATCAATGCATTTCTTGTTCTCTTTGCATCTTTGCAATCCTTTTTCCTCCTTAATGTCAATCTCCTCGTTAATAAATTTTATTCCTTCAAACAATGTTTTTCACATAAGGATGGAAGGAAGACATAAGTGTATGGATTTCAAATTTTATTCCTTCAAACAATGTTTTTCACATAAATTTTATTCCTTAATGTCACACTGATTCCTTGGATCATAAAAAGTAAGTAGAGAGTTGTACAATGAGTTCCTCTTCGGTGTATTTGTGATACATGTCGTGAACTTTCCCTTGAGGTATTTAGTTGACAGAAAATCAAAGTGTGTTGCCTCAGCCAGAGGCATACAGTTACGTTCACACTATATATTTTTACCTTTTTCTTCTCTTAAAAAATAGAGTCCTCCTCTAAGTTAAGCTCAGTTTCATTATTGAAGAAGTTATCTCCATATATTCCTTCTTTGCTAACCGAAATGGCATTCAGCAAAGAGCAGAAAACGTACATTTGATAAAGAGGAGAAAACGTCTTTTGAATATTTTGTGTCATGAATGCAGCTTATTCCTCAAGTATCTATCAAGAATGGTGTATTGGCACGCGTGCTACAAGAGTAATTTCCATTCCCTTGTTCATGCTCTAGGTATTAATCAGTTTTCTAAGTGATATGCAGCACCTCCTCCCCCAAGTGATCCTACAGTGAAGAAAGTTGCTGACAAACTTGCAAGTTTTGTGGCTAAAAATGGAAGGCCATTTGAGGATGTTACACGGCAAAAAAACCCTGGGGATACACCTTTCAAGTAATTTTGGAGTTAACTCATAACCCTATTGCAATGATATTTTGCTTATGATTCGTAATTTCATACTGAATATGTGGTGTTTGTTTTATCATGCAGGTTTTTATTCGATGTTAAATGTTCTGACTATAAATATTATGAACATCGGCTTGCTCAAGAGGAGAAGGACCTTTCACAGTCCAAGGAATCACAAGCAAATCCAAATGGTTAGTGTTTGTTAGTGTTACCTATTATATCCATCATGTTTTCTTCATTGGCTGCAATGCTATGTTTTATATGCTGGATTTTTGGCTGGCTGCCATGATAGGATCTTAAAACACTGTCCATGCTTCATTCACCATTCAGTGTGTAGATACAAGAAGTTTGTCATGGTCATGGTTGTACTCTATGGGGTTATATTTTGTGATTAGGATTCTGGCCCCCGTTCCTGTTATATGCTTGCACTTTATGGTTCACATGGTTTAATCTATTTTGGCTTGTTATGTTGAACAATTTAAACCTCAGCAGGGACAAGCATTCTGTCTTCCAGACCAACAAATGTTCCTCAGAGATCATCCCAGCAGCATTCATCTTACCAAATCCCTGCTTCTGCTTTATATGATAGTGCTGAAGTGCCAAGGGCTTCTGGATCTTCATTTCAAGCGCTATCAGTTGGAAGCTCGGGTAAGGGATACTTATACCGCATGGCAGTTTTGGTTATGTCTTGGATTATTCCTTTTTGGTTGGTATTTATCTGTCATTATGCTGATGTCAAAGGATTAGTGGATGGAAATCATAGTTTTTTTGTTCAACCACATTTTACTATTTCGAAACAAAAGATCTGAACGTGTAGGACTCAGGTGTCAAAAACCTCGTAATTTGTATGCAACTTTTTATTGATGCATGCATTTTGTATATCTGTTTAGATGAGTCTGGTGGATCATCAAATGCTAGCTCTTTAGCGCTAATGGACTTTTACATGAAGAAAGCCGCACAGGAAGAAAAGTTTAAACAACCTAAGCATTCAAAAGATGAGATGCCCCCTCCTCCTTCTCTTCAAGGTTCAAATTTTGATTCTGATTATTACTTGGTGTTTCTTGGACTTGCATTCATTTTAGTTGAGCAGTTTCAATTGTGAACTTTCTTTTATGGAATAATAATAATAATCTCATCTTGAGCACAGCTTCATCAGCAGGGAAAAAAGGCCATCACATGGGTGATTATATTCCTCAGCAAGAACTTGAAAAGTTTTTGGCTAGCTGTAACGACGCAGCAGCAATGAAAGCTGCAAAAGAGGCTGCAGAGAAAGCCAAAATTCAGGCTGATAATGTGGGCCACAGGCTTTTACAAAAAATGGGTTGGAAAGAAGGTGCTTAATACTACTTCAAGTCTTTTTCCTTTTTCAAGTTGATGAATGAATGCGTTTTATGATAACGTACTAATATGTTTAAGAGAATCCAACTCAAGCTCTAACTGTTGTATCATGATGTGAAATGCAACTTCATGTTTTTCCTTATTACAATAATTTCTTCTTGTATATCTCTTAAAAATTGTTACTGAATGATGTCAGTTATATACTTGTCATTTCTTTCTTGTGCTGACAATCATGATAATCTTATTTCCAGGTGAGGGTCTAGGTAGCTCCAGGAAGGGTATTGCAGATCCTATCATGGCAGGCAATGTTAAGAAAGATAACTTGGGGGTAGGTGCTGTCCAACCTGGGGAGGTGACTCCTGAGGATGACATCTATGAGCAGTACAAAAAGCGGATGATGCTTGGCTACCGTCACAGACCCAATCCTTTGGTAAATTACCCCTTTTATTATGAACTGTTTTGCACGGATGTCTTGAGTTACTATATAAGCGGTTTTCATGTTGTGGTTGTGTTTGTTTTTACAGAACAATCCTCGCAAGGCTTACTACTGAATAAACAACACAGGAAATCTTATGCCAAATTTAATATGGGGAAACTAGCCCTTTTAATATTTAGATGGGCTGCTGCTGCGGTGGTCTCTGGATTTTGTGAACATTTGTGCTTTATAGCTGGTTTTTACGTTTTTGGAGCATCAGATTTTTCTTTTTCATTTTGTGAGGGAGAGGTGTGGCTCTTTATTACTACCATCACATGTTTAGTTAACAAAGAATAATGGTTGTACCTTTTTAGCTTTTGGAATGTGTTATTTATTATTATACTGGCACCATAGTTCATGAAAGATTGTTCAACCCACGGGATTTCTGTTGCTTTGTGCTTGTGCTATTCTTGATTGAGCTGACATTTTGGGAAACAGTTTTTATAAGATTGATATGTATTTCAGAATAATATGTAACAAGAGTTTAAAAGAATTGCTTTTGTTTAAATAATGAAGCAAATTTATAACTTTAGAATCGTTAAACTCTTCTCATTGTGGAATATAAAAATTTATTTCTCAATTATTCTTCACAATAGTTTAAAAATTAAATATTTGCCTCAATCATGATTCTGAGACTGCAATAAATTTGAACTAGCCAGGAGCAGCTTGAGTTAATTTTGGTAGGGGTGGACATAATATTCGGATCTGCCCGAATCTGACTGACCTAATAACAAATTTAAATTTGCGGATGGGTTTATTTGGGTTGATGGGTTGAGCGGATGAAAAATAAAGATTAATATGAGTTTATACGGTCGGGTTCGGTTGAGTAATTTAGATCCGTCGGTACTTGAATTCGATTGAATTATATTATTATTTTTATATTATATATTAATATTATTAATTTTATATTGTATATTAATCTATAAAATTAAAATACTGTATAGTTTAACACTATTCACAAAAACACAAAGTCACAAGGCAAATATTTAAAAAAAAAAGGCTAATAACACAGAACCAGTAACCCAGTCCAATTAAAATAAAAGCAAAAAAAAGTTGAATAATTTAGAGAAAAAAAAAAGCAAAAAAGCCCAATAAAGTCCAACCCGTTTTTACCCACCCATACATAACCGACATCCGATCTACCTGAACTCAACGTATCCGATTTAAAAAATAGACGAAATTGGACCAATAAATTATACCCGTGGATTGGGCCGGTTTCACATTTTTGGCCCAAAACTATCCATACCCGCTCGATGTCCGCCCCTAAATTTTGGAATGATTTTCTTTCAATTTTTTTTTTTCTTTTCCAATTCATATTGATTGTAATAAAATTATGTTTTCACATTAAGTGTAATTTTATCTTTTCGGTACAACATTGTAAAAAGTTGTTACTCTAATAGATAGATTATAGAATCAAACAATGATTAATACTGCTTGCTTCTTTTTATAACATATATCTTTATAAAATACATATGCTAAAAAAACTACCTTAAAGTTAGTGAATTATAAATTTATTTTGTCTTTTAAAGATATTCTTATCATTCATGAATGTTTTACTTATTAAGAAATACCTTTTGAAGTTTTTTTTTCAATCCTCTTATTTTCATTTAAATTGACTCTATAAATTCAAAATTCAGTTAAAAAGTTTAGTAAAAAATTATTCTGATCAAAATTCAATCTCAGATGATCGAATTCTTTCAAACGATTTGTCGAAATTTATCAATCATTTGAATCAAATCATTTAATTAAACTAAGTTAAAAAATTTAACAAATAATACACCTTAAAATTGTATTTTGATTACTACAGTAAGAACCAAACGAACATTTGAAATGTTTTTTCTTCTCTAAAAAGGATTGAGGAGTAACAAACAAAACAACGGCAGTTCAATAAAATTATTTTGGTCGTATAATTTTTTTAATTTTTCTTTTTTTTAAGTTTAAGTTGTTTAGTTCTTTAAATATATGTGCTTTTGTACCAAAAAACACAGTAAGACATTTTAAATAAAATGGAGATTATCCATACATTGAAGGTATAGGATCAAGTCTTGGCAAAGTTTAGAAAAAAAATAGGTTCACAAATAACAAACAAAATTCAACTACAGATTGTAAGACTATTGGATTGCCAAAAATACACATACAAAAAAGCACGAGGCAGTATTCATAATCATCTTCAAAGTGAGAATTTATATGGACATAGTTCTCTATTTTTTATTTATATTTTTAAATATTCACAAAATTTCCAAACTTTATTCAATTAGGTAATTCTATCATATATATATATATACTTTACTACTTATTGATTGTATACACATTGATGGGATACATTAATTACTTCGTTGGTATCTATATTAATCTCTGCATAGAAAAGATTGAAATTATTTCAGAGATCAAATTGATTTCTCTCTCTCTTCTATCTATCTTTAACACAAGTGACGACCTCTCTACTTTCTTTTCTACCTCTTCTCCCTTTGTCTCTAGTATTTGTCACAATATTTTCGTTTATGCTAACTAAACCGAACAATTTTTTAAATGAAAAGCAGGGGACATTTTAGTGTTCAATAAGTTTAAAGATTAATATATTTTGATCTTTTAGTCGCCATCATTTTGTTGAAAGTCTTAATCTTCATCCATCATCTATAATCTATTGAAATATGCTATATTTTATTCAGAGTCCCCTTTTGATGTTGTTAGGAAGTCCACAATAAGATATATTTCAAAAAGTAGTGGATCTAATCATCAAAATGACAATATTTCAAAAATTGGGGAGAAAAAATTACTTTTTAAAAGAGGACTAAATGCAAACTTTATTTATAAGAAAAATAAATCTTAATTTTTAACTTTTAATTTAGTATTTTTATTTTTTTATGCATGATAGTTATTAATAGAAGTTAACTAACCCTAATCTAGGATTCTAGATATGCAAGTGTTTATTTCTCTTTTCTACTAATTTGAGAGTGAAAGAAAAAAATCGCCAACTTTAAAAATGAAACCATAATTAGTTGAATTTCAACTTAATCTTTGTATTTGATAACATTATATTATATGTCTTTCAACAATGACGTGGAGGACACATGAATGATAACATGTACGCCAATTGAGTATTTAATGTGCCACATCAGTGTGTCTACTATCATTAAGTCGTGGAAACCAACAAAGAGATCCAATTTATAAATGGTTCAAAAAGTTAAACAATTGTAGAATATCAATAAAGTATGATAACTGATTGATAGAAATGCCAAATTTTAGAGATAGCTTTGGATATTTAATTTATAAAATATATTTGTTTGAATTGATCAATTTGAATTTGTTTAATAATATAAATATTTGTAAAATTATTTGTAGGTTTATAAAAATATTTATGACATATTTGTCTACAAGTAGATTTTAGATAATAAAGTAGATTTTAGATAATTTCTATAAATTCTACGTATAATTTATCAAAATAATTGATTTATAACTTATAGTTTTATTTTATTTTATTTAAAAAAAAAGTAGTTTATATATAAATTTTTATATAATGAACTTTTATATTATAAATGTTTAATTACCTACTCACCCATGAAGCTAGTAATTCTGCCAATCACATTTAGAAGGAAAAAAATAATGGTTATACAAGTAGCTCAAAAGGACCAATAATGGTGATATAAAAATACTGCGTAATCTGTATTACTTTCACTTTCACTTTCACTATTGGGAGACAGTTATACACCAATAAGGGTTAGTGCACATATAGGAATTGAATAGCTAGCATAGCACTATAAAATTTCTGACTATGTATGACAACACTAAAGTTAAGAATTTGTCTAAACATAAAACTTTAGTTGCTGCTTAACCGTGAGTGGTGACTGGTGAGCATCATGGTGATTCTCTATAATAATTTTCCTTTGCGAAATTTGTATTTGATATCTACTTACTTTTTATATAAATTTTAAATTTATAAATTATATAATGATAATACATTATATTATATTTTGTGTGATATTGATTAATTTATTATATTTATATTAATATTAATAAATTCATCAAAAGAATAAGTTAATAATAATTCATCAAAAGAATAAGTTAATAATAATGAATTTTATTTGTTTGATGTAATCAATATATTTTTTTATGGTTAAAGTTCATTCAGAAATTATTTTAATAAAAAATTTATTTTGATACGAGATTATAGACGAACAATTGTTGGTTAAGATGATTCTTAGGGAAATAATTTGTTTTTTTTGTTCTTATTCAAAAAATTGAGTGACCAAAGAGTAATTTGAGAAAGACAAACCTTGTAATTTTCTAAGATCTAATTTTAGTATAAAACTAAATAAAAATCCATCATTTTTTTATCTATTCAACCATAAAGATCCAAAAATTTATAAATTTTGAATTTATAAATTTACATTAAACTGTGTACTACATATTTTTACTGTAGAATTTTTTTTGGTACCCCTAGATTTTTTTTGTCTTCAAACATGTTTAGGACTGCAATGTGCAAAATATTTTCCTGCCTTCCTGTACATTTATACTTGTTTATATCAATTTTTAACATATTTAAATATTGAAGAATGCTAATAAGTATTCTAAGAGTACTTGTTAAAATAGAATATCGTATAGTAAAGTTAAATTATTTAAAATGACATGTTAGATATTAAAATAAAATTCAATTTTATTAAATTATTAATTTATTTATGAAAGCATATACCACTCACAACTTGAGCGACGTAGAGTTTCACAACAAATTGTAAAATAGGCTTTTAGACCTTTAAGACTTAAAAATATAGATTTTGGAGGAGATGACTTTGGAGGGCTAAATTTAGATTTTTGTATAGGCCTAAATATATGATTGATGAGTGTAAATACGCGCCTTTATATTTTTGTTCTTATACGTTTTTTTATTTTTAGTTTTGTCATTGTAAATATTTTTCTTTTGTTTTTTTTCCTTGTTCTATTATTTTAGGCTCTGCAAAATTAGTTTTTATTAAATTAATTTTTGCAATTTTTTATATCTCTAATATTTGAGTAACTAAAATTTAATATTATATATAATTGCTGGAACTAATTTTAAAATTCTGTTGGGAAGTTTGGAGGAGCGCAACATTCTAAATGAGTTAAATAAAGATTAATAAGAGACTTATACACTACATCTCAATCCAAAACCTTAAGGTAGAGGCCATTCTCCTTATATATTCAATACAGTCTCCTGGTCAATGTGAAACTAACCACTCATAATTGAATATTCAACAAAACTTTCATCCAAAATATTATAAAAATATACCTATGACATATAACAGGTGACTCAATCATACTTAAAGCTAAACTTACACTTAACAAAATTTTGTTTATTTCGTCCTCTATTTATATTAGTAACTACGTCTAAGATAATGACAAATTGTGAGCATCCAATTTTTTTATTTTATTTTTAATAGATAGAAATACAAATTATAATATATTTTTTTGGGTACAAATACACATTAAACTATTAATATACTATAGATATTACTTGTTTCAAATAATATCAATAACAATTGAGCGTTGCAGTGATAAATGTGTGTCTGCCTTATGAATGGCCACGAGTCCAAGTCCCTTGAATTTGTCTTTTTAGTATTTTTGCACTGATCGAGTATGTTTCAAAACACTCTCATACTAACTAGAGATTTGGGGGCAAAACTACCTGCACACTCCATTATTTGAGTTAGTTTTGCATACATGAAGGGGACTTTTTTTTGTTTTAATCTATTTTGTGTGACTAAGAGTCTTCCAAACATTAAACATCATATAAACAAGAGGATCCACAAATATAATGCTTTGATATTTTAGTGAATATAAGATGTTTAATTCACTTGTGTAGTTGTAGTTAATTCAATATAATTATCCATGGTATTTCACTTGTGATCCCGTACCACCAACAACTTCTTTTACCATTCATACAAATGGTTAATACAACTTTCTCCGCAAACAACATGATTAGAAGTCGAACCGGAGAAGGTGGTTTCTAGACCGTTCAAGAAAGTTTGAAAACACTCTCAAACTAACCATAGATTTGGGACAAATTATTCACTATAAGACCGATCTAACACACATGGGGACTTAAAATAAATTTTAATGAGACATTTTAAAATCTATAATATGAAATCACTTATTAAATTAATATTCTTAATATCATATAATATTAAATTTTCAATTGATAATAAAATAAATTAATTAATATTTATTGAAACAATATACTAAATTTAAATAAGATTTTATTAGTTTTAGTTTTAAAAATATTAAAATATGATGTTTTTTATTAAGTAATTTTTTTAAAACATTTATATTAAATAAAAAATTTAATTTTATATGAAAATATAAAATGATTGTTTTATTAGCCTCCCACCATTACACCCATTAGTTAATTTGAGTGAGTCTTTGCATACTTGCAACCCAACATTCAATATTTTTTAGTATCTTTTTAGAAAGGGTGGACAGGTCATGTCATGCGCATGGGGCAAATAAAATTGAAAGAAATCTTAACAGATTTGGGCATGTCTCTTGTTAAGGATAACATCAAATTAATTATGGGAAACAAAAAACGAAGTGGAGGAAAATGGTTATACTACTACATCATACTATAGAATAAAGTTTAATTATTAGTTCATTTTATTTAATAATGTTCTTTGGTCACATAGGATGGAAGATTCGCACGCTACATTTTTAGAATTAATTTCAAAATTAAATTATAAATTAATGGAGCTAATGGTTGATATAGGTTTCAATTATCCAATTATCCAATTATCAGCAAAAGTGTTACTTTTCATCTAGAAACCAAACCTTGTCTTCAATCTCTTGGTAGTTGTTGCTATTGAAGACTAATAAAAAATGTAAAGTAAAGTAGTCGCCAAAAAAATGGGTAGTGGTAGACGACGCAAAATGTCACTCGTGTGTGGGTGTGAGTATGTTTTTGTTTGAAACTTAATTTGGTCAACTAAAATGATAAGTCATGTCATTTTATTTTTCTTTTATTTATGAAATTTAATGAAATTATTAAAAACAAAATTTAAATTAAATTG
Organism: Cicer judaicum; assembly: GCA_037974835.1. Classification (NCBI taxonomy): domain Eukaryota; kingdom Viridiplantae; phylum Streptophyta; class Magnoliopsida; order Fabales; family Fabaceae; genus Cicer; species Cicer judaicum. Next base: position 9,680,191 of record JBBPBS010001102.1, on the reverse strand, counting down.
GATGAATTAGTTGTACAGAAACCTTAAATTTTCAATCTCTTCTTTTTATTTACAATTAAGAGAGACAAAATATGAGAGGTGTAGAAGCAATAAAGGGAGTGGAAATCCATGACTCTGTAGATTGCTTTGAATAAAGATAACTATGGGATACAAGAGTGGATGAAATTAAAAATGAAGTTTTGAGAGATGTTTCATAGAGGAAATCATATGGAGGCCAACGTTGAATGGATTAACCTCTTAAGGAGTGTTGGATATAGGGAAAGTGATTAGATCATGTATTTTCACAAATATCACTACTAATGGTAATGGTAGTTCAACACTGAAATTTAAGGTTGGGAAGGGACTTAGGGAAGGATACTATTTGGTGCTTTTTCTATTTTTTATAGCTGTCAAGAAGGTTTAACATGATGGTCAATGATAACAATGGTTTCGATATACTTTAAGGTTAATTTTTATAGGTTTAATTGCAGTTTTGATTCCCTTATTTTAGCTGAATCGCGAAAGTAATCTCCATTTTATTTCTCTTCAGTTTTGGTCTCTCAAACATAATTTGGTCCAAAACTTAATAAAATTTCATTTTTTTTTTGCATTTATTTAATTCACACTATGTTTCAAGATCTCATTTAAAACAATTGTATCTAAAATCTATGATCATAAATGATGTAGTACGACTTTAAAAAATAAAATTTCATCAAGTTTTGAACCAAAATTGAGAATAAACAAAATGAGGGACTACTTTTGCAATTCCACTAAAATCGTTGGTGCATCACTTGATCAACATACACTACTTAGTATTTATAATATGTACTTTGTGGCTTTTAATGTTTATTTTGTCTAATAGTTATGTTTCTTTTACCATGTTTACTATCTTTAAGCCATAATTATACTTAGTCCATAATTATGCTTCAATCATTTTGTTAAGTAATTTTAGTAATTTTTTTGTTTTTATTAGTTTCTAGAGATTCTCTCCTTCTGCATGTTATAACTTAGGTTGTGTTTATTCGATTGATATTATCTAGGATGCATTAGAAAGTTGAGAAGAAGATATATAACTTCTATGTTGAACTCATAACCTAATTCATACATCTAAATGGTAAAAAGGGTAATATTGAACGGTGATTTAATTGCAGGATTACTTTGTCATGTGATTATGTTAATGTTGTTGAGACAAACTCTATATTTAAAGTTTTGATGAAAACAAACAAAGGTTAATTAAGAAAGTTAATAATGATTCTAAAATATTATGTTAATTTAACTGATGTTTTTGAGTGAATTTAATTAAAAACAAAATCAAGCAAATAAAACAGCAACAAGATCATTCTGCATCAAAACAGAAAATGATCTCCAACTTCAAGAATTGTTCATCACAACATGTTGATCAAATCTTTTCTACATTCTTAACAAAGAATCTGCCCAATAAATTTATTCATATCTAATCAGTACATGGCAAGGAACAAGTAGGATTCATCCAAGCTCAAAAAGACTATTTGATCTCAAAAATAGAAGGACTCAAAGATGGACAAAAGTCATGACAGCTTGAAGAACTCCAAAAATTCAAATGTCAAGAAAGCTCAATTAATCTTGACATATGACAAGACAATTGCAAAGGAAATCCATAATGATTAAAACGAGAACTCCAGAATGATTATTTAAGCTCAAGAACGTTCATTCTAAAAACCAAGAACGTTTATCGTTCTCCGTTTTCTGCACAGCAACAGCAGACCTGCAATCTGCTCTGTTTCAGTTTGCAGTTCTTCTCCAATCTTGTCTAGCTACACTCAAGACTCAAGACGGAGAATATATCATCCAAGATCAATGAAGAAACGTCAAGGACTCTGTCAGAAAAGTACATGACTGCTTTAAATGCTAAATCAAAAAGTTAAAAAAGGCTATGTCATAGCATGATTAATTTATTCTGAAATATTGCCTTAAGCCAAAAAACAGAGCCTCTCCAACAGCTCTTTTGTACTTCCATCCAGTGCATCTTCAGCCTATAAATAGAAGGCCAATATCCAGAGCAAAGTAAAGAAATTCAAGTGTTGAGAAATCCATAAATCAAACAAACTTAAACTTGAAATTCTGCAAAACAGAGACAATCTTACTTTCTGCATTTGCAAAACAACTGATGATGTATATTCATATATCAGATTGCGAAATTATCATTAAATCCTTTGTAAAAAATCTATTCTCAAACAAGAGTTGAGAAATATCATATTCTGTCATAAACAATCCAATTGTAAAAACTCAAACTATAAGAGTTTCTTTATAGTTTGTTTAAGATTACATCCTATCAAGGTTAGATAGGTGTTGTTATTGCTTTCTGGGTGGAAAGTAATAGAGGTTGAAATAGATCAAGGTTGATCTATACTAGGTGTTGTAAGATCAAGAAGGTTCATTGTTTTAAACACTTAGTGGAAAATCTCACAGCGTGAGGACTGGACGTAACCCACATTGGGTGAACCAGGATAAATCTTTGTGTGGTATTCTCTTCCTTATCTCTTTATTTGTCATACTGAATTGATTAACTAAGATAAGATATAAACTGATTTTCTGTTTAAAGCTAATCAAGGAACGTTCTCCATTTTACAACTAAAACCAAGAACGTTATCTGTTTTCTGCTTTCATAACCAAGATCAATCTTGAGTTATTTTCTTCAGTTTTAGCATGAATTTTTAAAAGGTGCATTTACAATTTAAACCACCCTTTCTTGTAAATCGACGTTGTTACTTCAAATGTGATGCTTGTTCCAATAACATAATTGATCAAATATTTTAACGCTTTGTTAACTACAAACTCTAAATTTAATTGATGTTTGTTTGGTTGATTTTACGATCAAACAAGATTAAGAATATAAAAAAGGAATATCTTATTAAACATGAGATTTCACCTATATATAATCTAAATAGTAATAGTTTGATATGAAGTATTTTTTTTTACAAAGACATAATGGATCGGTTGAAGCAACAACTAAAAATATAATGTTGGTTTGGTGGTTGAGGTGGAGAACTAATAAGGAGTGAAATAAAGATGTCGAAGGACAATTCTCGTCCTCAGCAAAATACGAGCATTATTAACGTTACTAATTACTTATACTTGTCAGTGTAAAAAACAATTTTAAAACATACAACCAAATAAAATTAATGATTAAACATGTTTTAACTCCCTGTAAAATTTTAACATTTCAATTTTAGTATCCGTAAAATAACAATATAATTTTTAATCCCTAAAAAATTATCATACATGCGATTTTAGTCACAACTATTAAACTAACATATATTTTTGAATGAATATTTTGAGACATATTTACAATGTTATAAAAAGTTGTTCCATAAAATGAACTCGAAATTTAATTTCTAGATTCATAATTTTTGTCAGTTTTATCTTTAGTTTTTTGTATTTAATAAATTCATATTTAATTTATTCGAAATTAAAAAATTCTAAATTTTTGTGGATAAATTTTCTATAATATTTTAAAAATATTAGAAAAAATAATTTAATTTTTTTTAAATTGAAAGACAATTTTTCTTTTTAACAGAGATTAAAGTTGTTTGTTTATAATTTCATAGAAACTAAAAATTATATTTTTATTTTATAAAATGTTAAAATTAAAATACTGAAATTTTATAAAAATTAAAAATATATCTAACTCTAAAATTAATTAAATGTTCATGTAGTGAAAATATATAAAGTACGAATGAAGGTAACCCCACAACTTTAAGTAACAAATAAGTAAAACGTAGACACCCAATGACAAGGAGCAATTTCTTTTGGAGTCCACATATAGCATGATATCCCTAAGATAATTTATTTATTCATTTTTATAAACAATAGCAGTATATTATTAAAATGCCCCCAACATGCTTGCCCTGATGCCGCCGAATTTCATTTTTGGTTAACAGTGTTGCACACAACTAAGGATGATAATATCTCATGTCGAGAGACAAACGCTTACATCTTAGTTTATGTTAGGTCCACCGTTTTTTAAACATATAAAATCAATACTTAAAAAAAATATTGTTTAGAATGAAAAATTAGAGTACATGCTGTATAATAAGTCTTTAGATCAATTGGTATAAATAAATATAAATAATATTTTTTATTAATATAATTATTATATTAAATTTTGATCTTTTTGTTATATATATTTAACTTTTAGTAATTTATGTATGTTAATTTTATTTAGTTTTTGACATTTAAATGTATTATTGTAAAATATAAATTAAGTAGGATTTATATAAAGTGATATTCTTCAAAATTAATGTGATGTTAAATATTAAAATAGAACTTAATTTCATTGACATATTAACTCGTTAATCTATTTAAAGATATGTTTGATTACTTATTAAAAAATATTAAAATGAAATGAATTTTTAAATAGGCTAACATACCATACCAAACGTCTATCAATGTCAGACTTAGACTTAAAAAGTAATTCTCTGACATACCACATATTAGACTTAAGCCTTTAATTTTTTTGACAGACCAAACTCAAGCTTAATAAAGTCTAGCTCGACCCAACCTATTGTCTGTTGGGGTTGATTGCAAGTCCCACATCCTTTAGTGTGGGAGAATAAGGAGAAGGCCAAAACTATATATTGGGCTTTGATCCTTTGTTTTTAAATGCACCAGTCAGCAATAACACTTTAAGCTTGTATCTGACTTAGTTTAAATATTTGCTTTGTAAGAGTGTGATTATACTGGAGTGTTGGGTGTGAGTGAGAGAAGTCTATGTGTTGTAACAATTTTCACATAGTGTTAATTCTCTGGTTGCCGGTTTAGGCAGCGGTCGTGGTTTTTTTTCCTCTAGTTTTGGAGTTTCCACGTTATATTCTTGTGTTGTGATTGTGTCTTAATTCTTTTGAACTTATGCTATTTTTCCCAACATTGTCATCCCTCCACACAAAGACATCCTCTATTACTTTATGATGTGTTAGTGTGACCCCTTAAACCTCTATGAGAGGCTCTTTGTCTTCAATTTTAGGTTTGTAACCTTAGTGAACAATTAAACTTATAGCACGAAATTGTTGATTTTTCTTTACTTTATTGTTCTACATACATTTTCTTCTGCTTAAAAACTTGTTTGGTTTCATGGTGTGATCATTATTCATTGTTTATGATTTTATTTTCCTTTTCAAATTAGAGAATGAGATTTTCTGATTGAGGATGAGATTAATGTTATGGTCGAGTTCTTTCTACAACAACATACTATTGATTTTTCTGATTGTATAATGTATACAAGTGTGAACGATACACTCGTCGTCAAAAGAATCACATTACAATAAGTCAATATTTTAGAGTGATTTTATTTTGTATTACAATTGATTAACAATTATACGAAACACATATTCTATGCACTAACAATAGAGCTATTAAGTCTAAGCAAGAGTTGGTTACTTCATATATTTATAAAACATTTTATATGGATAATATATTTGCTACGTAAACAAATTTTATATTCTGAATTTTAGTAAGCGAGAGAAAACTAATTTAAGATTACTTGAATCCTTTATTTTTGGTGAAGATAATCAAGAAAATGCATATTAAGATTAATGAAAAATAAATTTCTTAGTGACAATGTCATATTTTACAATAAAAATAAAATAACTAAACATTTTAATTTTGATTTAATTATTAATAATTTTGCGTCTTTTAAAATCAAACCACACGACGTAACATTATTTTTAGATATATGTCTTCTTCTATATAATTTTTTTTGTTAATATTATTTTGAATATTTAATAAAATTATTAAAAAAACTTTTACGAACTTCAATCATAGCATAATAATATTATAGTTAATACTGATTAGTGACCACCACTTTCAATATTCGCATAAGGTCTGTCGCTGCCAATGATACTCTAGATGTAAACCAACAACTTTGATAACATTGTCACAAATAGAAACCTCTTACTTACAATTAATTATCATAACACCTTCCTATCGGTATACCAAGTAAGTACCCTTGTGAATAAGAAAGGGAAATTAATTAAAAAAAGAATAAGTCATGCACATATTATATATATATATATATATATATATATATATTTTGATTAAATGCACACTATATTTTGAATAAAACTTTAAATTCTTATAAATGTGATAAAAAAAAATTGAAACTTGATAAATAAAATAAAATACAGAAATTTAATATCTAATGAGTTTACACACCTTGATTTTAATTGATTAGATCCAAATTAATATTAAAATATTGAGAGTTTAATGAAAAAACACATATAAGTTTTTTTTTTAAGCTGTTCCCTAAAACAATTTTTTGGGAGAAATCTACAGAGTCAATAATTATTATTATAATTATAAAATATTCCACTTCTTGTACCCGCATAATCTACGATGGCATTGCTTGCGGGGGCACCCATAGATTTGGTATAGACTTATTTGACTTTCAACATATTGTTACTAATTACTAGGAAAATCATGTTTGGTCTATGCCTTACCAATTCAACAAAGTTATTTGTCTTCTTATTACGGGGTTGACATTAATTTTACCAAAAATATATCAAATGTTTGACAATGCCATGCCACACGAGGAAAGCATGTAATTTGGGTCAGTCAAGCTAAGACTGCGATTTAAATTAGTAATTAATTAATCATTATTATTTGTGAATAGCTGTTGAATCCAAGACTTAACATGAGATGATAAAAGGGGATGATGCAGCTGAAAGCTTCAAAACTATTTGACTTTTCTTTTAGAGTGGAATGTTTTTAAAAACAATATTACTGTATATTCACACTACTGAAAGGTAATTTTGTTTTCAAATGTGAACTTGAATGTGGTATATTAAATGCGCTTAAGATGACTGATAATATTTATCATCTTAGCATAAATTAATATTTTTCTTTTGTTTAATTTCTAGAAAAACTCTACAATGATTTAATCCTTAAGTGAATTTGGTGATCAATATGGTTTTTTTAAAATTGATAAAAGTAAATTATGTATTTTTGTCTCTCAATTTTGTCCTTATAGTCTAATAGTTTAATTAGAGACATAGAAAAAGTGACACACAAGAGGTTTCGAGATTATTTATAACACTTGTTAAGAAACTAAAAAAATAGCAATAAAAGTAAAATATTATGTGACACACAAGAGGTTTCGAGATTAAATTTTCACTTTTAATTAGTATATTTTTAGGTGTTGTTGGGACATTTTTAACATTTCTCAAAAAATATCATACTAGTCCTTTTGAATCAATCATTTTACTCTTTAAAATTGAGGACAAAGATGAATGTAATTGAGAATTTTTAAATTCAATAATCGCTTTAAAACTTTGTTAGTTCCATAAACCTAATTAAATTGGTGATTACTTCACTTGTACAAATTAAAGAAAAATGAAGAAATGCATGTTTTTTATTTATTTATTTTTTTTATATTAAGTAAAAGAATTTAGAATTAATTGCACTTTTGATTTCCCTATTTTAGGTGAATTACGAAAGTAGTCTCTCCATTTTGTTTCTCTCCAGTTTTGGTACCCCAAACAGAAATTTCAGTCTAAATCATGATGAATTGTCAGACGTGTCAAAAAAATAGTGAAGTGGAAGATGTCTATGTGGATTAAAAGTCATTACTATATTATTCTAAATTAAAAAATACAATTTATGTTTAGAAAACCTATTTTTATATTGTTTCAAATTTTAAAAGAAAAGCCAAAATTAATTAAAAAAATCAGCCCCAATTCAACGCATCAACCCCAAATCAACGCAAAAATAAGCAAGGCATGTGAACCCTAAAATAAAAAATCGACCACTTGTTCATCATCATTCGTTTTTATCTTCTTCTTCATCTTACCTTTTCTTCCTCTTTTTCTTCATCCTCTTCTTCATCTTCGTTTTTCTTCTCCATCGTCCGTATTCTTCATATGGGGTTTTCTTCTTAAAAATAGAATCATCATGTTAAAAATAGAACCAGAAGAGCATGTTAAAATCGACATGTTAAAAACAAAACTAATATGTAAAAACTACATGTTAAAAACATAACCATAACCTAATTGAACCAAAACAACATAACCATACCAATATAGTACCGGAACTGAACCATACCAATATAGTACTAGATGAAGAATACGAACGACTAAGAAGAAAAACGAAGATGAAGAAGAAGATGAAATCGGAGGATGATGAAAAGGGAAGTGATCGATTTTGATAAAAAGGGTTCACGAACTACTTCTGTTGAATAGGGGCTGATTTTTGATTTTTGAATTGGGATTGATTTTGATTTTGATTTTAGGGTTCACGTTGCTTCTTAGGGTTCACGATTTTAGGTGTTTTTTTTTACTTAATTTTGGCAACTTTTTTAAAATATAATAATAGTTTTATAAAATATCAATTGTATTTTTTAATTTAAAATAATATAATAATGACTTTAATCCACATAAACGTCTGTCACGTCACAATTTTGTTGACACATCATTAAAAAATGACAACTCCTCATGATATGGACTCAAATTCTGCTTAAGAGACCAAAATTGGGGAGAAATAAAATGGGAGGATTATTTTCGCAATTCACCTAAAATAGAGGGACCAAAAGTGCAATTAAGTCAATAATTTAAGACACTTAAAAAAAAAAATAAAGGATGCATGTGTTTTTATGTCTTTCAATTTATACATCTTAGCTTTCATAATTTTGACTTATTTAGTTTGTTCTTGGATCCACTAAAAAAAGTGAATAAGTGATATTTAAAAAGAATCTCCAAATATATATATACTAATTCTGAATAATATTATGGATATCCAAGGGTGACCATGGACAAGGTACAGATGGCGACCGTCCAGCTCCATTTTTTGAGTGGTATAAAAAAAATTATTTTGTATTTAGATATTATATATTGTAGATAGAATAATTAACTCATTTAATAAAAAATTTGATCAACTTGATACATATAAAAATATTTTTAAATTTTTATTTAATATTGAAAGCATTGATGGATCTTCTTAGACACAAGGGGGACAGTAACCACTCTAATATATATATATATATAAAAGAAGTTATTACTTTTAATTGATTTCTTAATATATGGATATTATATGCGCTGAAAAATAAAATTCTAAATTAAAATTTTTAAAATTTTATTTGTGATCTACTGTGTCACAATAAGATAAATTAATAAATTTGCTTTCATTTTAAATTAAAATAATTTTTAAACTTTTTGATTATGAACACATTATTCATAATTTTGTTTATACAAAAAAGATAATATTTAAATATTATAAGTGTTTTGAATTTTTTTATAACAATTTTCTTGATTCGTTCAGAGCACTAATATTCAAATAATCTTTTCTATTAATATTTATATTCAAATGATGTCTCTATGAATATTTATAAGATCTCCATTTTGTATAACCTTTTTATATTTTACATGATGATAACTCAAGAGGAAATGACTTTACTACTGATAATTGACCTTTATTTTTAAGGTTAATGAGATTATTCACCTATTAATAACTTATAAGACTTACCACTTATATTTTACAAATATGATTTATGTATATCATTGTAAATATACAATTGAAGCATATATAATACGAAGTCACTCATTCTCTCTTTTATCTTTATCTCTAAGCTATGAGTATATTGTGGTTATTTTGATAATAACATAACTTGAACAGCTCTTAATTATAATCCTTTTTTTTTACCAAAAAAAAAAAAAGAAAAATATTTGGTCATAAGCAGTCCTTGACCGTGCGTGACTTTAGTTATTTGAAGCTTTGGCAGACTACATAGACTTGCGTTGTTTTAATTGGGTAATGTCCTTAAATAAATAATAGCCACTAGTCTTAGTATTCCGTACGGTGTGAAATAAAATATTTTACCAAATAAAAGGAAAGGCTTCAAATGAAGTACAATTCTATTCGTCAAAATAAATGAAGTTAATATCTATTATATTTCTTTTCTATGTGCTAGGATGAAATTAACAGGTCTTTGTTTTCATTGTTCACATTTGTACAAAGTTGAATAGTATTACAGCTGCGTGCTTTCAAAATACAAGAAAGTCTACACAAATATTGCACGGATAAAATCTGTTGCCACCTCGGATTTGTTTCCTCTATTCCGGGAAGTATCTTGTCATATTTATCACCATGTAGATTTATGAGTATATATGACATCGACTTAATTAATTAGCCCATCCAAAATAAAGTGTTAAAAACATATTTTAGTTTTATTAGAAATATTTGGAATTGTTTAAGATTACTAGTTAATTATAATTAGTTGTTAGTTTATTTTATTAGTTGTGTTTATGATCATTGTATAAAGTCTATTATATACATAATGTAATTACACAAATGTCTTTCAACTTAAACATGGTTAGATTTTGTTTTCATCCAATTAAAATTTTATACATTTCTACATACAAGACTATTCTAAATGCATGTCTAATGAATATCGAATATTTTAAATTTAAAATAAATTTACCAAATTTTAAAAAAATAAACTTTAATCAAAAGTTTGAACTATTATCAAATAATTAGAAAAATTATGATTACATGATAATGTTAAATCTTTCAAAGAGTAAGTTTATTATATTGCGTTATTTTAATTGGATGATATCCTTAAATAAATAATTGTGTTGTTAAATCATTGAATTAATATTGATGTACATTGGTACATTTTAAGAGATATAAAAATAGAGAAAATAATATAAAAAATTAGTGTGATAAAAGATGAAAGATAAAAAAAACATAAAATATTTAATAAATGTAAAAAATTTATATTATACATATATAATTGTCAATTAATTTATATAGATTTACATAATTAATTATGTGATTTATAAAATAAATAACATAAATTTATTTTTTATAGTTTTTTACTAAAATAAATTATATTAATTAATTTAAATTATAAAATACAATTGTATAATACAAATTAAATGATATACGAATAAATTGACAATATTTAAATTTATAACATAAAATGATAAGGTGTCTCCTAAATCAAAATTGATAAATGAAATAGAACCAAGAATAAAAAAAGAAATTATCTTGGACCACTTTACGTCGTGAAGGCATTATCGTTAATAATGATGAAACACAAGGGCGTTTATGGAACAACATACTGCATATATACATCCCAACAGCAAGACAAACAAACTCAACTTTCTTCCCAACAATTGTTTTCTTCCTCTTATTTCTGTCTCAAGATTTTGAGCTCTGAATCAAGATCTTGTTGGAGCTGAAGAACCTTGACTTCTTGAACTTGAATTTTCAAATCTTTGAGTTGCTTGTATGTCCCTTTATTGCTAGCTTCAATTATTTTTATCCTTCTTTTATCTTTTTTGGTTTCTAAAGGCCTATCTAGTTAAAGTAGGAACGTAGTTCAAGAAAGATTCTCAACTGAAATAAAGTTTCTCATTAAATTGGAATGACCCTTTTTTTTTATTTTTTATAACCTTGTTGTAAATAGAATTTGCATTTCCCTTTGAAAGTTTGTGAAATTATGATTAAGGTAAATATATATACTGTCATATTACAATTTTCTCTGTGATAAACATAATAATGCATGGATTAACAATGACTGTCGGAATCACAATCAGTAATTTTGACAAAAACTATATTTTTAAATTTACTACAATAATTTTGTCAAATTTACTGTGATTCCAAATACGCGCTTAGTCGGTTAGACAAAAAAAAACACATCAATATAACTTTTCATTTTTTTCTTTGTGAAGATAAGATGAGTGTTGTGTATACTCATGCTCTCAACAACTATGAAGATGTAGCAAGGAAGAATACAGAAATGGATTCAAAAATTGGTAATTCACAACAGCATTGTCAGCCAAACAATCCCGGCTTATTGCGGTACAGTTCGGCTCCTAGCTCATTGCTTACAAGCCTAGTAGACACAAGAATTGGCTTCCACAATGAAGAAACTTTCAGAAATTATAATCATAATCAGCATTATGCTCCATCCACAAGTTCAGAAATTGAAACCATGTTGACAAATTCTGAACCTTTGTATGAGCTTGAAGAGAAACAAGTGAAGCATGAAGAAAAAGACCCTTTCTCACAGAGATTACAATATAATGGTTACTCTTATGAATCTTCAAATCAGATAATTTATCAACCTCAGCTGAGTCAAGGATTGCAAAATGGTTCTTTGGCTTTAGAGAATTATGCACAAACTAAAGTTGGTTCTTCTAACAATTGCTCCAATCTCATTAGGCAGAAGAGTTCCCCTGCTGAATTTTTCTCCAATTATTCAGTTGATAATGGTATGCATTTTCATTTTACATTGGAATCCCTCTAAAATGAAAAATAAACAAAAACATATTTGAAAAATTGATGTATTTAGTCTAAATTTTAGTTTTAATACGTCAATCATTTAAATATGCTTTTCCTTATGTTTCATTCCAGAACGAGTATATAATAGTTATCATAGAATTTCGTTTGGTTTAATTGTTAGTATTTATTTTTTTGGCTATAATTTTTTATTGTTAGTGTTTTCTCTTATATGTAAAAAGGAAATGCCATAAATTTAAAGAAAAAAAAACTAAAAATTGTTGGTTAGACAAATTAAGAGCAGAGGCTAGTGGATTATAGTGATTATAGTTCTTATATTTATGAAAATCTTGAAATTTATCTTTGATCATAATTGACCAAAGCTTGGCTCGTTAGTTGTTAATTACCTTCAATTCAAGTCAAGTCAGATCCCTATTTTCTGCAGTATTATTGGTAATAATTTTTTGGTTACAAGTATTATTGGTAATATAGTAAAGCAATTGGGAGTGCTTGAATGGAATATAAGATCCCTATTAGAGTTGACTTTTATTTTAACAAATTGTTTGCAAAAAATGTGCAAAAAGCATAAAAATTTGCTGTGGAAGTACTAAAATTTAGGTCAGAAGAGATTTTTTTTTCTTTCAAAATATGCATATTTTTATAGGTAAGATATTCTTATAATAAAAAGTTCTATTTTTACTTACCAAGTCATGATGTTTTAACTCCTAAGTTCATGAAATGTCAGTAAAAAATAATTTAATCTTGTAGATTTTAAAAGGCGGACTTCAAATTCTTTTATTTTAGAGACAGAGACACTTGTAAAATTGTCATTATTTTTACTAATAAAAAATTGTTTTTAGGTTTCTAAAAAACACTTATACTAATTGCAGGTTTTGCATCAATGGGAGAGGTAGGAAGTGTTAGAGGCTGTGATGTCTCAAATGGACAATCTATTACATCAACTAGTGGATTGAATGGTGCTTTGAATTTCTCATCTAGACCAACCTCTTGCTCTATCATGATGCCACTAATTGCTGAAAATGAACATGAATCTCTTCAAGCAAATTGTATCAAAAGTAGAAACATTGGAAATGATAATGGTACCACTAAATGTAACATGCCTAACTTCACCAATGACTATTGGGATAATTCAACATTCAATGCCCAAAAATCAGCTACTAATTGTGGTGAAATCATTTTTTCATCTTCAAATGCTTTGGAAACTCAGGTACATAAGAGAATACAAAATGCTTTTCCAACATCAAATGTTGATATCTGATACTGTATACAATATAGTTTCCTCTTTTTTAATAAGTTTTTCTCTTTTTTTGGAATCCAACCAACACACAATCTCAATGTATTTTATACAATATCGGGTATACAATGTTGGATTTGTGTGTTTAATAAACATAATTGGTCTAAGAGAATTGTGTGATTGAATTTTCATTTTAATAAATTGGATTTTTTTTGTTGCTAAAATTTATATGCAATCAAGGTTTTAAATAAATGTCTGCGACTGTGATGATAGCAACAACATAATGGTTTTTGATGTTGCTGAAACTACAACGCAGCTGCAATTGAGGCCCAGCCGCATTTGACTGTGATTCTCTATAATATAGGAAGGATCACAATCCGGCCGCACTTAAGTTTAATTTTATTTATTTATTAATTTTTACAAGTGAAAATTTATATTACCAGGATGTAGACTTTGGATACCAAAAACTGGGTTTGACCCATCATTTGAGTCTACCTAGCTCTTCTACTAAGATGACTACTATGGAGAAGTTTTTTCACATTCAAGGATCTGTTCCATGTAAAATTCGTGCCAAAAGAGGCTTTGCCACTCACCCTAGAAGCATTGCTGAGAGGGTAAAACTCTCATTTGTATTTTCTATTTCTAACTTTGTTATAAATTAATCACAAATCATATGGATACATTTGTTGCAATTTAATGAGCTGCTTCATTTGTTATCTTGATCTTCACATTGCAGGAAAGAAGAATAAGAATTAGTGCAAGAATAAAAAAATTGCAAGACCTTTTCCCAATTTCAGATAAGGTAATATTATTCATCTTAAAATTGACAGTAAATTTAATGAAATCACAATGACACTACTGATTTTGTTGAATTACAATTACACGCTGTGATTCTGCCAAACTCACCGTCTTTTATTTTCATATGCAATTTGATGACTCAATGCTTCTTCTTCCCACTTGGCAGCAAACTAGCACAGCTGATATGTTGGATTTAGCAGTTGAGTACATTAAAGACCTAAGGAAACAGCTTGAGGTACTTGATGAACACAACAAAACATTTTCTGTTTTATTATAATACAAACCGTCTAATTAAAAAAGTAAAATCATAATTAATTATGAAAATACAAACTAAAAAACAGAAAATAGTTTTTTAAAATATATCACTACTACTGAACTCTACATTGTCTAATCTAGTATTTTTCTCATCTTGCAGATACTAACAGACACTAAGGCAAAGTGCACTTGTACCAGTAATTAGAAGCAATATGCTCATACCTTGTGTCTGATTTTTAATCCTTGTAAATAACAAAAGGAAGGAGGGATTTGTTTTTAATTTATCTTTAGTTTGCCAAATAATGGCCAATGTGATTATTTAGAATAGTGTTATTATTTGCCTAGTTTGTATGCATTTAGGTCCAGGTAAATATCTTTTAAGTTTCCTTTTCTATTTTTTGTGTCTTTTTTACTTTCTTTTCTTGTACTCATTTAAGGGTAAAAAACTATATTGTACTGCCAAGTTTAGCAAAATCATTTGTAACTATTCATTGTACTCATGAGATTTCATGGCACTGCAACACTAATTAATCTCGAATTCTCAGAAATCATGATACAAATGTGGAAGAAATGGGAAACAGATTTTGTGTTGTAATTGCATGTCAATCAGTTACTTAATGATGATGGGGGGAAAGCAAAGAGAGTGCACTTGATGTACATTTTGGAGATTTAGATGATGAAGCAACACTTAATGATGAGATGACAATGAATGGTGCTGGTGTGGAAGGGAGTGTAGAAATTGTTTTGGATGTTGGTGTGGAAACTGTTTTAGATACAAGTAAGGAAAGAGATGCTAGAAGAAAAATAAAGGTGGTAGGCCCAAGAAAAAACTGATTTCTAGTGGTGAGCCAAGTGAGGCCTAAAAGAACCACTGAAGGTGAACATAATACTATATTGTGCTTGATGAAGAACAAAAGAGTGATGACTCACTGAATTTAGGAAACACTAAAAAAAGGATGAGAATTGTGGTAGAGAGTGATGAAAATTACCGTACAAAAGAATTGAAAACTAATGTGGATAATGACTCTCATGATGACACTATTGACATGTATTCTTCATTTATCATGCTTAGAAATATGGAAGATTACAAGTGGATTTTGGGTACAAAGTTTTCAACAAAGGAAGAATTTAAGGACACAATCAAATGTTATGCAATACACAATTGGAGAAATATAAAGTTTGTAAAAAAGGATAGTAGAAGAGTTATAATTTTGTGCAAAGGTGTACTAAGATGCCAAATAACGATAAATATGGAAATTTAGAACATTGAATAACACAAATTTATAATAGAGAATTTATGGTGAGGTTGATGAATTCAAACTAACTTGGCTAGAAAGTGATCAATACAATTAGTGTATATCCTAACATTAGATTGGCAGGCAATTGTTAAAAAAATCAAGCAAAATGGAACATGAAGGCATACAAAGAGGGTTTTCATTAATTTAGAGAGCATTTTCATAGACAGGATGACTTTTATCATGAACTCCTAAGGGCTAACTTAAACAACACAATGATGTTAACTTTACAACATATTGTCGTTCAAGTTAACATTCTTATGGTAGAAGACTATGTGGATATATACCTATTTTACCTAGTTTTCAAAAGTTTTACATGTATCTTGATGGGTGTAAAACAAGTTTTTTTGGGTGTAAGACTATTTGCATATATGTATCAGTTAATGATTTGGTCATTTAATATTTAGGAAAAATTATGCCTTTGGATTTGTTAATATTTTGAATATATGGGTCAGTCTGTATTTTGATTATTTAATGGGTGAATGTTTTATTCACAATTTCTTTAACGTTTAGTGACAATTTCATTTATTAGATCAACTTAAAACAGTCCTATAGAATAACTTGAATTGATTTCATTACAATAAAAACATATAAATTGAACAACATACAATTTTAACACCCTAATATAGTTAATTGTAAATAGTAGAATATATCAACCCAATACAATTAAGATCACAACATACAACTTAAACAATGCACAAATTGCATCAACCTTTCACTAAAACGAACATCAATATTGCCCAAATGATAGTTAACAGGAAACAAGTAACAAGGACAAGCATAACATTATTCTTGGTCGATTGGTCATCTTCATGCATCTTCATTATAGTCTTCATTTGCTATATCTTTTTGAACACATTCTAATCATTTGTGAGGTTGGTGGTGATGTTGTTGTTGAGGGGGTAAAGCTACAATAAATGTAGCTACAATAAAAAAAACCATCCAAACAAAGAAATTTTGGATTGGAATTAATTTTAGAACCAAATGTATTGGATAATCAGAATAATAAAATCCAAGAGATTGGGTCAAATAGTTTTTCCTTTTTATATCAAACCAATATAATCCGCGAATACTTCTAGTTTCTACAACTCCAAAATGCATGTTCTTGAAAATGGAAACTAAATTTTTTAAAAACTAAAGAAATACGAAATAGAAACTCACCTCAAAGTTTCTACAACTCCAAAATTTTCTCTCTGTTTCTTGCAAAATTTTATTATTAGTTTGAATAACAATGTTCAGATCATAATGACACGCTAGTTCGCTTATAACATGTATCACACTTGAATTGAACTTTTGAGTTGTTATAGTTTTTTGACCTCGAAGAGCTGGCTTGGTTTAAATTCATTGCAATCATTAATTTAGTGCACTTAAGTTTTAGGTTTCATGTATTTGGAGGAAACAGAAATCGATTATATAAAACTTTGCACTAAAGTGTGTTTTTTGTCCTATTTGATTTTTATGTCATGTCTTACATGTTAATGCCACATTACACGTTTTTTTTATAAACAATAGTTTTTAAACAAAAAATAGAAAAAGATAAACAATGTTCTACATAATAGCAACAATTTTATTTTTATTTTTATTTTTTTCAAATAAATAATTTATTTTATTTAAGAAATAATATCCATGAATATGTTAATACTTACAAACACGTCATATATCTGTTAAAGAGATATTCACACTCCGATATAATACAATTATCGTTTTTATCGTATAACTAGAATATTGAAATAATACTATTTGTATCTACGGATACATGTGACCCTCCCAATTTTAAGAGATAAAGATCCAACTTGCAAAAGATAATAAATGACGAAAGTATCTATTATATATATTTAAAACAGAACCCCAAATACCACATCATCTCTGAATGCCCACCTCACTCCCCTCCGAATGCCATTTATACAAATATTTCCACATCAGACAAAAAACTGATGTGGACCTCTCTTCCTTTCTCTCCTTTTCCTTCAATCCTCCTCTCAATCCCTAATATCATAATCTCTTTAATATCAATCCTACTCTCAATCCCTAATATTCTCCTCTCTTTATGGTGAATAATGATTTTATACGTTAAAAATTAAATTACTCATTAATGTCAATCCATTTATAATTTCTTTCCGTCAATTTATTTTTTTTGTAATATTTTATAAAATAAAAATATATTTTTTATTTGACAGAAAATACATTTATTAAAAATAATCATAAAATACGAATATATGAAAAATTATTAAAAAAGTTACTTCCAATTATTAAAATATATAAATTCATTTTAAAATTATAATATATATATATATATATATATATATAAATGAGTATATTTGAAAATATAATGAACAAAAGTTTACTATATATATGTTCTGAAAAAATATGTTAACACTAAATTTTTCTCAATTAAATTATATATTTATAATCGAATGCTATTTTTTATTTTAATTTTACTTATTATAATGATGATTTGAATGTTAAAAAAATTAAGTATTATACAAAATTAAATTACTTTTTAATAGAATTTATTTTTGCTACATATCAATATAACAATAATTCAATTGCACAAATAATTAGTTAAAATATTTAAATACCTAAAATTGATTTAAAGTATATGTAAATCTTTAATAAAATAAATTTCAAACTCTTGGTGAAATATATTCAATAATTTTTTTTTTACAACAACTTCTCATGCTCGCAATTAAAACATCATACTAATAAACATGATTTTTCCTCATTTTAATTTTCCTAATCATATTCAATTATTACAAATCAATAAAATATTATTTTAAGATAACTATATTTATATATATATTTAAAACAGAACCCCAAATACCACATCACCTCTGAATGCCACCTCACTCTCCCCGAATGCCACTTATACAAATATTTGATCAGCCAAAAAGCTGATGTGGATCTCTCTTTCTTTCTCCCTTTTTCCTTCAATCCTCCTCTCAATCCCTAATATCATAATCTCTTTAATATCAATCCTACTATCAATCCCTAATATCCTCCTCTCTTTATGGTGAATAATAATTTTATATGTTAAAAATTAAATTACTCATTAATGTCAACCCATTTATAATTTTTTTCCATCAATTTATTTTTTTTGTAATATTTTATAAAATAAAAATATATTTTTTATTTGACAGAAAATACATTTATTAAAAATAATCATAAACTACGAATATATGAAAAATTATTAAAAAAGTTACTTCCAATTATTAAAATATATAAATTCATTTTAAAATTATAATATATATATATATATATATAT
>JBBPBS010001102.1:9646522-9660813 GCA_037974835.1 Cicer judaicum | reverse complement strand
CAAACTCTTGATAAAATATATTCAATAATTTTTTCTTACAACAACTTCTCGTGCTCACAATTAAAATATCATACTAATAAAACAAATAAATTTAGACTACGCTACAATATAATTCAATATTAATATTTTTTAAAAATAAAAAATATTAAATAGTCAATCATATTTTTAAATTTTTACATCTTATTTTTGGGTTTGTATTTTACATTTTATTTCATCAAATAAATAGAAGTACCATTATATGTTGAAAAATAAATTAACAATCACACTACAATGAGTCAAACAATTATCCTATATAATAAATTATCATACGAATTTTATAAAATATTTTAAAATTAAATTAGATGATTGTGATAAACATAATTTTCTATCATTTTAATTTTCTTAATCATATCCAATTATTATAAATCAATAAAATAATATTATAAGATAATTATATTTATAATACATAAAATATTACTTACAAAATTTATAAAATTAATTAATATTTGCGCAGCGCGCATGCCATAATCTAGTTAAACTTAAATAAGATAAAGGAATGTGAATGTGATTTTGCCAATTTCTATATAAATGTAAGATATCATTACAACTCACAACGAGTCTTAAAAAATTACCATAACCACTAGTAGTTTAAGCTTTTATTTTACTCAAATCTAGTAGTAGTTAAGACTTGAATATACAGCTTAGAATACTCGTGTTACATAAATTATTTGTGCTAAAAATATTTGTATTTATGGAGTCTGCTAAGTAGAAGTGTAGAAAAGAGAAACACAAATGCCTTGCTATGTATAATACATTATGTCTCCTTCACATTTTAATAAACTCATATGAAGTTGCACATACTTTAATATATATAGTTGTTTAAATTTCATTACAAGTGTCATATTCATAAAAATAACTAACGTGCGTAATTCAGATATAATTGTTCATGTAGTCTCTTAATTTAATTTTAGATAATATTTTAATTATTTATTTATTTTTTATGATGTAGTCTTATATTAAATTTTATTATAAAAATTCAAAAATATAAAAAATAAAAATATGAGTTTATTTGAAAATTTGAGTAATAAATTTGATAAAATTTGCATTATATTGAAGATGATGATTAATTTTTAAAGATTTTATTTAAAATTTTAATGAATTTTTGTAAAAAAATAATTACATTGTTAATATTATAAAATTATTTATTTAAAATTAAATAAATGACCAAATTAAAAAAAAATAAATAAATTATATATAAATAACAACTAAATGTCTGCTTTTTATTATTGAAACACTAAAAAAATGTTAAATAATAGGTCACTTGGATTGCAACAGTTGCTGGGAAATCGCCGTCGTTGTATCATTTCGACGGTTTCTACGACCGTTGTTCCCAATCGCCGCGGTTGAAAGAGCATCTCCAACGATAGCCAAAATGAGTTCGTCCGTCAGGTGTAGTTACGTAACCTTCAGTTTTTGACAAATTTATTATTGGACATGTGTCAAGCTGCCATCACCGTTCTCTCACGAAGGAACGGTACTTTCATTACGGTTATTTTTTTTGGTATTAATTTACGAATAATAGTAAATGAATGATTAGTTAGTAGTGAACCCTATTTAATGAACATGTGAGTTCACCGTTAAAGTAAAAAATAAATGATTTATTTCAAGATAATGTGATACGGTGAACTTCATTTAATGAACTCATATTAAGTTCACAGTTGGAGATACAACCACAACGCGTGCCTTCGTGATGCCAAAGCCAAGTTTGTATGGATAAAAATATTAGAAAATTAATATTCATTTTTCTTGTAGTGGAATATTGAAATCTAATTGGAAAAATATATGCCAAATAAATTAATACTATAAGCAATCAAATTGCAATTTACTTTACATATATATATATCATTTATAAATTATTATTTTTTATTTTGTATTTATGATAAAAAAAAATTATAGCAGTAATAAATAAAGATGATTTAATAAAATTATAATTTTATATGTTTATCATCTTTTTTTTTAATTTCTATAAAATGGTCAAATGTGACTATTATTTCAAGAGAGTGTTGGATCATAATCATAATTTTTAGGCTTAATTGCAGTTTTAGTCCATCCATTTTAGCTGAATCGCGAAAATAGTCCTCCCATTTTATTTCTCCCCAGTTTTGGTCCCCAAACAGAATTTTGGTCCAAAATTTGATGAAATTTCATTTTTTAAAGTCGTACTACACCATTTATGATCATATGTTTTAGCTACAATTGTTGCAAATGAAATCTTGAGGCATGATATGACTTAAAAAAATGTTAAAAAAATGATATTTCATGAAGTTTTGGACCAAAATTTTGTTTGGAAACCAAAACTGGAAAGAAACAAAGTAAGAGAACTACTTTCGCGATTCAAATAAAATAAAGGAATTAAAACTATAATTAAACTTAATTTTTATAATACATCACGAAAATGGAAGGACACTTTTTTTTTATCTTCTTCGTGGCCCGACTTTTTTATCAAGAAATCTCATTCTAAATGGAAAAACTATTATTGCTTTCTACACCCTAAGTTTTTATTATTCACCATATGTCTGCTGTATATATTTCCCCTCTTAACTATCCTTTCTTGGAAACTTATTTATGGAAAAAAATTTAGTTTTGTAATGGCTTTTGAAACTTAATTTATAAAACATACATTCTTATATTTTGAATCTTTGAGTTAAGAAAGGCAAAATTATGTGTCAATTTTTATTTTATTTTTTTAACTTTGGAGAAATTAATTTGAGATGCATAACTTTGTATTTTAGAACTAATGTTTTAAAATCTATATCTACATTTAACTACAATATAAATGTTTATCATGCACGTAATCAAAAAGTATATTTGACATTTTTAAAATTGTCAAACAATTAAATGCATATTGTATTATTCTATTCAAATCTCAATAAAACACAAAAATAGAATATATTATAATAATTTTTATAGTACATTCCTTTTTAATTTTTTTAGATTTACAGACCATAATATAATATTTCCTTCT
The DNA here is from genome assembly GCA_037974835.1 of Cicer judaicum. Classification (NCBI taxonomy): domain Eukaryota; kingdom Viridiplantae; phylum Streptophyta; class Magnoliopsida; order Fabales; family Fabaceae; genus Cicer; species Cicer judaicum. Next base: position 9,657,809 of record JBBPBS010001102.1, on the reverse strand, counting down.
AAAACATAGAATAATTTGAATCGTTTTAAACAATGTAAAAGAAGATATATGTTATTTTCAAACGTAGAGTTTTATCAAAGTACCGATTTAATTAATTCCTTTTGACTCATCTGTATTGTATTCTAAAATTGAAAGTCATAAATACAAATGTATGCAATTGAATTTTAGGGACTCTTAATTTTATAATTAGAATCTTTCAAATAAAAAAATGTCTGTCTTGGAGATTTGATTTTCTTCTCTAATAGTATCTGGACAAATATTCTCAACATGACAAATATGAATATGTCATTAAAAATTATATTCAAATACAACCATATTCTAGTATGACTACATTATTACTATAATGTGACATTTTGTAGAGGTACATTGGAGGAGGAGGAAATGTACTAAGACTACGATTAAACTATTTTAAAAACTACTTTCTTTATTATTTTTCTTAATAATAATTACAATTATCATTCCTTCTGTATATCATTGATATATTCTAACATACTGACCAATGACCAACCTTAACGGATCTATCTAGATTATTTTAGAAATTAGTGATTTATCATCTAAAATTTCTAATGAAACTTGGGATAAGTGTTTAGCATTGAGCCATCACGAAACAATGTTGCACTAAACGATAAAATTATAGAAAAATACGTAGAAAAAAAAACTAAAACTCCACAAAAACTAGTTATTTAGATCAGTTAAACAAAGAATGTTGTTGAATGTTCTTATCTTTGTTCCTTAGGTTAAAGAAGCTTTAATCCTAATTAAATCTCTAATTACTTCTAATGGAACCCTAGCATCAAACCCTTGGATCTCAGCTTACTTTTTCTAAAAAAATGGCCAAACACATATAATACTAGTAAAATTGCATTTTTAAGTTGTACAAGCGTTGCATATGAGCTTAAGCAATGTTGAGCCTGCCCTAGACAAATTGGATATTGGTATGTGCAATCGAAGCACAAAGAGTTGTGGATGCATAACATTTGATTTTTGACGTCTATTTCATTTTTCATCTCTTGTGAGTTTAAATTTGATTTCAATATCTTCATAAAAGTTCTAGATACTATTAAAATACTACATGAAAGTCATATGTTTCGTTCCAACTTCCAAAAAATTGACTTTCTAATTGTGTCACCTAACGTGTAATGACTGAAATGGTTTAAGGATCTCTTATTGTCCACACAAACAAACACATATTTTTTCCATATGCTTTGTCCTCACTCACATGCATTTTAGGAAACTTCTCATAAGATCAACCATCCAAAGAATTCTCTAAGTCATGGTTTTTTTTTTTCAATACCCATTTTTTCAAAAAAAAAATTATACAAATACTCCATTTTCAAATTTATATACTAAACTACTTTTTTTTTTTTTTTTTAAGTTACGAGTCGTCGTTAGAAATTGCGACTTCCTTTAAGAAAGTCCGAATTCCAAATGGCAACTTCCTAAAAACTTTTAAAAAAAGTTTCAATTATTTTTTAAATAACAAAAATAATATATATATATATTATTTTATTATTTTTTGTTAATTGAATAAAATTTGAAAAATAAATTGAATTTTAATTTTAATTTTTAAAAAAATCCTTTAGGAAGTCGCCATTTGGAACTTGGGTTTCTTTAAGAAAATTGTCATTTCAAATGGCGACTTGTAACTCAAAAAAAATAATAAAAAAAAATAGTTTGGTATATAAATTTGAAAATAGAGTATTTGTGTAATTTTTTTTGAAAAAAGAGTTATTTAAAAAAAAACCATCTAAGTCAACCACGCGTAACTATGAAGTTCTATGTTTTAAGCTCCTAAAAAGAAGATGTATTTTGTTGGTATATATACAGCCAAATAATCACTATAAACCTTCCTTCAACCGTAAAGTTTTATATCTACACAGTCTTGGAACCCTTCGTTCTGATGTGATTTGGTTCATACATTTGTCCATTTGTCAGAAGCATCCCAAGAGGCGTCCATTGTAAGGTTTCATACGACACCTCTTCTTAGCACACTGACTTGTATAGATAAAAATAATTTCATCAAAGTTGAACAAAGTTAGAGTAAACAACCGCTAATACAAGATCTCCATCTTGTTTTTGAACTACCATATAACACTTTTATATGATGGTCTCTCCTCATAGATTTTTACTTTTTCTATCCGTTATCTTCTTAGGCTAAGCTTCAAAGGTAAGATTATTCTTAAGCTAAACCACACTTGATTCAACTACGTAACTATGATCATTCACATACTTTTTGAGTTGATATATATGCATGAAACACATCATGCAAGTTTTACAAAAACGGATGTAAAACAATACGATGGTTCACAATGCTAATGTTTTGCAATATTTTGTACGGTCTAATATACTTTGCCACACTCTTTTTAATTCCATGCTACAAAAACATCTCCACTAAATCTTGGTTGAATCTGGATGAATTACGGGGCAGATGTTATTAAGAATAATTTTGTTGTTTATGAGATGTCAGAACAACTAGTTAGCTTAAACAAATCTAATGTTTATTTCATTATAAATATCACGATCCTAATACAATCTCTAGAAAATTTAGAAAATGATGAATTATTTTTGGTGGAGTTATTCCCTAGAAAGCAATAAATATATTCATTGGTTGTGTTGGGATAAACTAACATCCATAATGTATGTAACGTACACCTCATTTTAAAGAAATTTGATTCATAATGAATTTGATTATTGTGTCTTTATTTTTAATTTGGCTTTGGCTTTGGTCAGGCTTCTGCCATGTAATTTAACAAAAAAGTAATAGACAAAGTATGTCACAAATTTCACGTACAAGGTGCTAACATTTTTCCCATGTGTAGTCAATTTTCAAATACTAAATTTTGTTTGGAAAATTGTTATCATTTCAAGAGTTTTTCATTGTTTGACCTAAATCAATAAACTATCTTATTGTTTTAAAAAAATAAAAATATTCTAAAGAAAAATGATCCGCCTCTCCCCGATTTATTATTATTATTATTATTATTATTATTATTATTATATTTAAAAATAAATCAATAGAGTGTCAAGATCAAGAGAACAATCTTAATTTTGCACAATGATTCTCTAGCTAAAGATGAAAAAAAAACTAATTGGTATATACTGTCAATATAAATAGTTTAATACTGACCGACAATACAAATCGTTGATTGATTGGTTAATTTATGATGACAATTAAAATTATATGGTAAAATATTAACATCAATGGTTCTTATAACGTGTGAATATAAAATTGGTTTTTATTCTTATAGTGCATAGTCTTTCTTTCTTATAGATAAAACTTCATAAGACATATTTTTAGTATTATTATTAAATTATTAACATGGAATTCATCAAATCACCAAAAGCTATATCAATTACAATTAATTAATGAACAAGATGTCAAAAAATATCTATAAGGAATAAAATACTTTCGACAACAAAAATTTCCAATAAAAACCAAAATCATAAAGAATTTGCAAATCAAATAACTTGACATTTACAACAATCCAAATAAAATTCTTTTCTAATACAATGTAAAATCAGAAAGAAATTCATATCAAATAAATTTTCAGATCACTAATCAGGATCTTATGCTATATATACAAAGCAATAGTAACATGCTTCTATAAGGTTGGTTTTAAGAGTGTGTTGAGTTTCCACCACCATTTACATATTTACATACTGAATAGGGGGAAAAAATGAAATCTCTACAACCCTTTTATTTGATTTCAATATTTCTACTCCTTGCTTTTGATGTTTGTGAATCCAATGATTGTAGCATTCCTGTCAAGACCATACATGTTAGTCAATATGGCACACCAGATTATAAAACAATTCAAAGTGCTATTGATTCTATTCCTATAGGAAACTCTCAATGGATTCACATCAGAATTTCCTCCGGTGTTTACAGGTATATTTCTACTTCAAATAGCTAGAATTATATATAATATAAATGTATTAAAGATTAGTTTAATTAAAACATAAAAATTATTTCTAATATTCTTCTTTATGGTAAAACTCATACAAATTGCATTATATGTTTTGTACAATATCCAGAGAGCAAATCTCAATTCCAACGGGCAAACCATGCATTTATCTTGAAGGAGCTGGTAGAACCACAACAAGTATAGAAAGTAGTACACATGAAAATGCTACTTTCCTTACCAAAGCAGATAATACAATTGCAAAGGGACTTACTTTCACGGTAGATTATTTATGTTAAAAATTATATTTATTTGTGACATAATTATTATTTTATGTCACATAAAATTAATTTGTTTTTTGTACTCTATGTTAATAGAATACATACAACAGTCCAGTGTTATTAGAGGTAAAAAATATCACACAAGCCAAAGCTGCTCGAATCGATGCAGATAAATGTGCTTTCTTTGATTGTGGTTTTCTAGGGGTACAAGACACCTTAAATGATGATTCTGGTCGTCATTATTACCATAATTGTTACATTCAAGGTGGAGTCGATTTCATATATGGGAATGGTCAATCTATCTTTGAGGTACAATTAAAATAAATTTTATTTCATATTCCTCTTATATACAAAGCTAAAAATGAATATGTTTTGTGAATATGCAGGCTAGTTCAATATTTTTTTCAATGGGAAAATATGGTCCCCAACAAGATGGGGTTATTACAGCACAAGAAAGGGGATCACCAGATGATACAAGTGGGTATGTGTTTAAAAATTGTTATATAAATGGAACAGGAGGAAAGACTCAACTTGGAAGGGCTATGAATGCATATGCAAGAGTCATTATAGCTGATTCTTATTTGACAGATGTGGTTAGACCTGAGGGTTGGAGTCCTCGATCCTATGTTGGTCATGAGTAAGATATTATTACATGTTTATTTTTCACCTACTCATCAATTTTATCTATAAGTTATAAGAATATCGGGTATTTTCAAATTAACAAAATTTTTATATAATTTTTGAAATGGAAACCTCTTTATTACAATAGGATTTCAACACAATTTTATCAACTAAATTTTCTGAATTAGAGTCCATTTAATATAGCTTATTTTTTAAAATGATTAATTTAAAAGATAAATTAATTAAAGTTTGATTTTAGGAGTTTTCATCCATATATGTTACAATTTTTGAAAAAAAAACTCATAATTTGAAAATAATCTAAAAGTTGCTTTTAATGAGAAGCTATTTCGAGTAGTTTCTCGTAATATTTTTTTTATAATAATTTATTTTTTAAAAAAGAAATTAATTTTAGTAAAGTGACAAATAATAACTACTACTTTTTGAAAAAATACTAATAAAAATTTCTTAATTTTAAAATGTTTAATTTTATAATGTCTCAGAACTCAAAATAACAAAAGAAGGAATGTGATTAAGAATTTTTTATTTCATAAATTAATTTACAATTTTATTACTTTCTCTAACCTTCATAGTTTTAGAAACTAAATTAAAATTGTGATTCTATGATCTATATTTGATTTTTTAGTGCATACTTGTAAGTTGAAAGTGATCACTTAAGAATTAGTAAAAAAAAAAAAAAAAGGTGACCACTTAATGATATGATAAAAAAAAATTTAATTAATTGCAGAGCAAACATTACTTTTGTGGAGGAGCGATGTAGAGGACCTGGAGCAGACAAATCAAAGCGTGTACCATGGATGAAGTACTTGAGTGGACCTCAACTTGAGCAATTCCTAAATATCTCTTTTATTGATGAAGAAGGGTGGTTAGCCAATTTGGAAACAACCATATTTCAACATTGAAACATTTTTCTCTTTATATTAGATTGTCAAGGCAATGTACCTTATCTCCCAAATTATATGTCATTTTTCTCTTTATTAGAATTAGAATGACATACAATTTAGAAGGGATGAAGTAGTTTTTATTACTTGATTTAAATATATTCTTATTTTTTAATAGTAAAAAAAATATTTGTGAGTTTTCACAATCCACGACTGTGTAATTAATTTATTTAAAATCAATATTATTTATCTATATCACTTAAAAATAATAATAATAATATATCAATTTATATAAATCGTAAATATGTTTGGAAAATTAAAAATATTGCATATAATCTCATTTAAATATTAGGAGTTTAATTTTACCAGTTATGATAAAAAAATTTACTTCCTTATATATGGCACTAGCTAACAAACAAATAGAGAGGGGACCACTGGTCCAAGGAATTTACCACAAAAACCACCAATCCTTAGGAGACTTAAGAAACTCATGTACCATATCCTTCGTTGGAGCACTAAGTAACACCAAATCCCCTCCTATAGAACCATAGAGATAGACCAGAAACCACCTATCTTGCACTCTTGTTGCACCTTAATGAAATCTCTTGAATTTATGGTTGTACATAATATATGTTTAGTTCGACAATATTGAAAAATTATATTATATTACACACACAAACAACTAAATCAATTAAATGGTTCGTGAATTGAATTATATATTTTAAACAATTCAGTTAACCAAATTTAATTCAAAAAATAGTATAAAATTGTTGACTTTTAAAATAGGAGAATCAATTTCGTAAATCAGTAAAAATATGGAGACTAAAACTGCAACTAACTATAGGTTAATTAAGAGAACGAAGAAAAAAAAAAACATTTTCCTTTCTCTATAAATGAAATCCATGGTCATCATCATTATCATCTTACTATCACTTTATTTATGTTTTCTAAGACATCTCTCACTCCAAATCCAAATCTTCTCATTCATTTTTGAGCAACTTAATCACAAAATCTCCTATTACAAAGTTGTTTCACTACTTGAGGATTGTGAAGTGCTAAGGATTACTAGTTGAGGTAGTCATTTCTTCAATCTTTTCTTTCAAACCCGCCGTAATCATACATATATAGGAGGGGAAAGTGATTTTTTTAAAATTTTTTTTTTTATGTTGTAAGCTTTTTTATCTTTCTTTTATTTATTTATTTATTTATTTATTTTATCACTACTATGATTGTTATTAGTGGTTAACAAGCTAAAGAAAACATTTTCAACTCTTTTTCTTTCAAAAATAAAAAACCCTAACGAAGGGAGTAAAACGAAAATGTGTTTTTGTTTTTATTTTGGTGCTTTATTAATATTAAAATTAGATGTGTTAGTAACTTGAATAACAAAAAATAAAACCAATATCCCAAAATTTAGTAAGACCAAATATGATGTGTCATAATATGAAGTTTTTATTTTTGTATGTACTTGAGTAACATAATGAATTGTTTTCAAATAAATTAGTTTGAACTAACAAGATAAATTTTATTAGTGTGGTTTAAGTTAGTAAAGTTACGAAGACTTTTGCAAGTATTATTGGTTATATTTTTTGATATTTAAAATGACAACAAGATGTTAAGGAGTTTAGGGACCAAAGTGATGTCTTTAAAAAAAAACTCAAAGGTGTGAAATTACGATTTCAAAGAAAGTGAGTGATTGATAATAAAGAAAATGATTAGTTTTCTTGAGTATTGAAATTACGATTCCATATATTTATACAGTAACCTTCAATTGAGTCTCGAAAATGAATCAAGATTGTTGACATTGAATTAATAGTGACCATAACTCTATATATTTTATGTTTGTTTTGTTAAATGAATTGGAAAAAGGTCATGGTAAAATTTTTGGATTTTAATTTTTAATTAAACGGTGGAGAGAATTGTGTGTTAAAAGAGATGGAAACAAAAATATCATTGTAAAATTTTTGGAAAAAGTTTTGAAATAAAGTGATAAATGAATTGTTGTGGTTTGTTTTTAAAAATAAATAAAGGTTCGGACTTTGTATATCAAAAAGGTTTGAAGGACAAATATTCACTTTATGAACAAAGATTTAATCTTAAGGTTTGAAGTTGAAAGTTTTGATTTTTAAAGTAAATATGTCAACTTTATGCTAAAATTTGAGGTTGAAGAAGTATTTAGGTGTTTTGAAAAACAATATTTGATTATACTTTTGGGTTTTCATACGCAGCTTTATTAGGAATGAAGATTTTAGTTGAGACTTAAAAGAAAATTGTGAATTTAGAAAATATTTTATGTTTATGAGAAAATGTGGTTTTTATAAATTTATATACAAATCATAGTTGATAAAGATTAAGGTTTCAAAAATGTCAAATTGGAAGAATCATGATTTTGAATAGTTAGAATATTTGAACTCTTAGTATTTGAGTTTTTTGTAGAAGATTTTTTGATACAAGTCTTCTACTAGTTTTTCAAATATTATAGTGTTGAAATTTATTAAGTTGATAGATGATTTAATCGAAATTTCAAACCGTGTGAGTATGTTTGTCTTTGATTGATTTTGTTAAGAAAATATTTTGTCATAAGTTGTTAAAAGATAAATATTTGAGTTGAACTTCAATAAGTTTGAAAGAAAAAAAAATCGAGAATTTTTAAGTGTGGCATAAATGTTTTGAAATTCAGTTTCGTCAAAATACTTAAACTAAAGTCTTTTTAAAGTTCCATGAGTTGACTGGTCCACTTTATCCTTATGAGGATTTTGGAGTTATGTAAGTCTATGATAGACTGCACTCTAATAAATCATATTGATTTATAATATGTGGCACCTCGATAATTAATATTGGTATGTGAGAGACGATACATTTATGATTTACGCCCCTCAATAGGATGGAAAATTCCAGAATCATATGCACTAACATATAATCATTGCATTAAGGTGCTTTGTCACACGAATCATGTTTCTTATATGGTGATATTTATATGATGCATGTTTATCACTTAAAACTATGTTATCTTAATCTATCGTGCTTTATATTTTTTTGTATATATATTATTTTTAGATGGTTATCCTCTACTATTATTGTGGATTGGACTTGCGCTCCAAATTTTTAGAGTTTTGAGTTGTCCGAGAATTACACCAACATCAAAGATGTGACAAAACAACTTTTGGATTGACAATTGAAAGAAGTGAACAAATCAAAGTCCGCCAGTGGGACTTAAGGTTTAGCTTTTCTTGCTTATTTCAATCAAGGTTGACAGAGTTTTGCTTGTCCATATGTCCACCTATATTGTTGCTATATATTGAATTGGGGTGCTATTTATTATATGTTTTTATGTCAGATTTAGGTTAGTTTGAAAAACTTGGAAGAGTATTTTAAATGTTGTATTCTTGGATTGCTAAATGGAAGTTCAATCTAGATGGATTTTGGTTCTCATTAGTTTTTTTTTTCTTTCAAATTTTGTTTTTTATAGTGTCAAGATTTAATTGTAACAGATAGGAGTGATCCACGATAGTGCCTCGTTGGTATGTTGTTTGTCTTCTAAACTTGCATCATGTTAAAGGACTACTTTTTTCTTCTCTTATCATTGACTGACTTTGCAATTTACATCAACCATTGATAATTACATAAATCAAGATTTTTGTGCTCTTAAAATTAAATTGTTCCTTTTATGTATTTTGTTGATTCCAAGTTTTAATTTTTCACTCTTTTACATCTTTTAGAAAAATCAAATACTTAATATTTGACATATACTTTTGCCTATTGCATATAGATATTGTCTAAAGCAAGTGAATGATAGCTTTATTACTTTTACCATGATAGTAAAAATTAGTGAGCACATTTACTTGTAGTGTATTGTGTTATGTATGTTGTTAATCCTGATGAATTAACATTTACATAACATTGAACGAAAAATTTAAACTACCATAGTGTTTGCACACACTGCATTTCCTAATTTTATTTGTTGTCTATTTGTCATTTTGAAATTTGATTTGTATTCTATTTGATTTCCTATTAAACGGTTCCCAATGTGAACTATTAATGTTATTGGGTTATGTTCTTTTGATCATATTATTGTTGTCACCTTTTGAACTTTGGTACTTAGATCGGGGGTGATTGAGTTATAAATTGTGCAATGACTTTGATTGACACATGTTTGTAATAGTTAGTGTAAATAATATTTTTTTAATTAAAAAATTAGTTTAGCCACAGTTAAAATGGGACTAAAAAATAAAATTTTAATTATTTTAAATAAGTATTTGACATGGTTACAGCGTAGCTAAATCACAACTAAATTGTGGTTAACAAAATGTTACTACGGAATATTAAAGTGTAACTAATTGTTCAATAAATGTGACGTCTTTTCTTTACATGGTTAAGGAAGTTGTGGCAAACTTTATTTAGTTACGGTTAAAGAGTTTGTTTGTCACAATTTCGACTTTGACTAATCACCACTTTTTTTTAATGATTAAAGTTGTTTCTTATTTATTATTGAATTGACTTAAGTCTATTTAAGGTGTTCATTTTCTCTTTAATATGTGAGAAATGTTTATTTAAAAATTCCAACAAAGAAAATGTTATTGTTCAACCAAAAGAAAAAAAAACGTTATTTTTATGTATTTCTAGTGATGTTATGTTCTTTTATGAATAAAATATGTATATTAATTAAATTTAATTTTTATTTTTAATTTAAAACGCTCAAAAATATATATTAGATTAACGTGTTAGTGGTGGAATGGAAAAATTGTAAGTCACTTTCACCTCTATTTTATTAGGTAGGACAATAAAATTGAAGTCTATTTCCCTTTCTATCGGATACTATTTTTGTATTATTAAAACTTGCATTTCTTATACTATTTGATGACAATTGTGTTTATAAATAGTTGATATTTAAAAAATTATAATTCTTATATTTTAATAATTAATTAATTATGTCCAAGTAAAAGAATTGTCGATTTTTATTCATTATTTTAATTAATTAAATAAAATATAAATAATTAAATCAATTATTGTATTGTTTGATGCACTATATTACATAATAATATGAATATTTTGTATCAACTGTAATTACAAATAATATGTGATGGATTGTGTTGTTCTTTGGTGAGTCTCTTAGGAAGTCTGCACCCTCCACTTGACGAATATTACTGACAATCCTATTAAGACAAATTCTCAAATACAACTATGATTCAAAGGTTATCTATTATTTTTGTATTCTTTTCTCAATTTATATATTAAGATTTTATATGTGATTACTCTAAAATTCCAACACAATTTAGCTTTTGACAAAGCTTTGATGCTTTGGAGAATCAAAGTGGAGCTTCTCCACCACGACATTGGTGAAAAATACGAGAAGAGAAATTTGAATTGTCTATTCGGGTTTTTAGAAATTTATGGACAATAGAACAAATAAAAATAAAAGCAATATTCAATTGGATAGTTACATTGAGTCCCTTTATCTTGAAAGGATTTAATCTAATAATTCAAATTAAATGAGTTTTAAAAGAAGTATTGATTGTTTTTTAAATTGTGTTTTGTTGTTAATAAACAAGTTAAGTAAAAAAAAAAAAACTTATTCTGAAAAAGA
>JBBPBS010001102.1:9558519-9646449 GCA_037974835.1 Cicer judaicum | reverse complement strand
TTTTATTTAAAAAAAGATGAGTTTTAAAGTTATCAAATTGTGCAACTTATATTTAAAAAACTTAAGAATTAAAAAGATGTCTCATCTAGTTAACTCTTTTAAAAATATATATTTTTTATTGTTGGTATAGATATGAGTTTTAAAAACACTAAGTTGTACCATTTGTGTTTTAAACTCAGAAATAAAAAAGATGTTATACTTAATTAATTAAATTTTAAAATAATTAAAATAATTTTTTTAATAACTTTCAAGTAAAATTTATATCATACAAAAATAAAATTATATAAATAAATATATATATATATATATATGAAGTTTGTTGATAAATCAAAAGAGTTGAACTATACAAAGTTCGAGTTCAACTTATTTATTTGTTGAGCTCAAGTTTCAACTTAAATTCAGCTTGGTTTTGTTCATTGTCAACCAGGAACAGATCCAAAAATTCAATAAACCAAGGGCCACATTTTTGTTATAATTTTTTTATAGTCATGTTTTTAGTGAATTTTCTATCGATTTTGTTCATGATTTTCTCCTATTCATAGATATCCTTCGGTGGAGGTAATTATATTTAGGGCACATTATATATTCAATGTGGATATATATCCTATTAAAATTTAAATTTGAGATTATCACATTATAGAAATCTAATCTCTTTCGCTAAAATCAATTTTTATTGGTAGGATGCAAATATAGATTTACTCGGATTAATGCAATGTTGTTGTTTTGTTTTATAATTTACTTTAATATTAAATAGTTATTATTAAACCACATAATCTAAAAATTAAAACTAAAACGAATAAAAGAAAATTTTGCATTATTATTTTTTCTTCTTAATCCCAAAATTCAAATTAACATTTTAACGTGTGGAATATTGCACATTTTAAGCTTGTAATAAATGTATCACTTTGTTTGACATAAACTGTCTTATAAATTAGTCTTTTAAAAAAATCTCTCTCCTATAAACTATTCTATTTACAGTATATCGTAGAAAACTAAGAAATAAGAACACTAAAAAGTCAAATTCTAAATAAAACTCTTATTGTTAATGTGAAAAAAAAATCAAAAAGTAAAAAAATAAAAAAGAAAAATAAGTGCCGAATTAAGAAAAACATTTTGCTAATATCTAACAAAAATCCAAAGCTAACATAACAGAAATAAGAAAAACTACTTCAAGTTTCTATTTAAAGAAAATCGATCAATTGGTTTGAATTATTCAAATAATTAATGATTTCAGTCACAAGAATTATAATTATATATGTCATGAATAGAATTGTATAAGTGTGTGAGGTCATAATTAAATTATATTCATTTTTTAGTAATGATATTATTTTTTTAGTTATGATATTCATAACTTAATGAGCATAATCAATTATTTTAGCTATAGTAAAACAATAATTATCTTTGCTTTACTTTTAATCATTAGTGTTCCAATTTTGATCAATTTACATAAACGTTGAGGTATTATTTTTAGAGCGGGTAATACCTTTTTCAAATATTTGTCTTTCTTAGTTTATAAAATTCAACTATCCGTCTTTAATTTCTTAGTGTATCACAAGGTTCGGTAAATAGAATAGTTAATAAGAGAGAGAAAAATAATTAATTTTTTCTAAGAAAAGGCTAATTAATAGGGATGCTAATATGGTGCAACATCAATATATATCAGCAACATCACTATACTTATATAAGGTTTTAAGAATGTGTTGAGTTTGCACTTTGCACTACCATTTACACACTGAATAGGAGAAAAAATGCAGTTCCTACGACCATTTTCTGTCGTTTTAATTTATCTAGTCCTTTGTTTTTATATTTGCAAATCTCAGGATTGTAGCAATAATTTCAAGACCATAACTGTTAGTCAATCAGATACGTCAAATTTTAAAACAATTCAAAGTGCAATTGACTATGTTCCTTCAGGAAACTCTCAATGGATTCACATTAAAATTTCTCCTGGAGTTTACAGGTATATTTCTTCTTTACAATTAGCTAGAAATATATGTAACATACATTTTTATTTTTATTACATAGTTATTTATATAAATTTTTGAAAAGCAAAATATTTTTAAAATGTAACACACACAAGACTATCAAATAACCTAGACACCTAGTATTGGTTAATGAGCTTTATCCAAAGTCAAATTGTTTGAGTAGTACCCAAGTTTGATCCAAATATAATCCATGTGAAATAATTATTAACACAACTTAACTTACATTTCGACCAAACTTTAAATTAAAACCCATTTCCCTTGAAAAATCCGAGGACTAATGCAAAATATATAGGAAATAATTTCGATTTTAAAAAAGATACGGTTTAGAAAAAAAAATGTATTAAAGATTAGTTTAATTTAAAAAGTAATAACTTCTAATATCTTCATCTTGATGTAATTGATTGATACAAATTGCATTATGTGTTTTGTACAATGTCTAGAGAGCTAGTCTTAATTCCCAAGGAAAAATCATGCATTTATCTTGAAGGAGCTGGTAGAACCTTAACAAGTATAGAATGGAGTACACATGTCAATATTACCTTCCGATCAAAAGCAAATTACACAGTTGCAAAGGGCATTACTTTCACGGTAGATTATTATGTATTTATGTCTAAATAATTATATTTTATTTGTGTCATAATTATTATTGTATATATTATACATAACATTAATTCATTTTTTGTGCTATATATGTTAATAGAATACATACAACAATCCAGTATTATTAGATGTCAATAACATCACGCAAGCCAAAGCTGCTCGAATAAGTGGAGATAAATGTGCTTTCTTTGATTGTGGTTTTCTTGGGGTGCAAGACACCTTATTTGATGATTATGGTCGTCATTATTACCATAATTGTTACATTCAAGGTGGAGCCGATTTCATATATGGAAATGGTCAATCCATCTTTGAGGTAACATTCACATTAAATTTATTTCGTAACTTTGATATGAAAATATAATGAAGATGATGAAAATTATGACGAAGATTATAAATATTACTACAAATTTTTTAATTTTATTGTTTTAAAAATAAAAGTAATATAAAAAAACATTTGTGTCTTGTCGCATCAACATTTTTTAGTAAAAAATGAAAAAGATTAATTTGTGTACATTTTAAAAGATAAACAATTGAATTTGAAAGAAAAAAAATGACCGAGTATTATTACTAAATAATTAAAATAAAAGATTAAAAATGTAATTTTGTCTATCTTTCATTAACATTTAAAATGTATTGAGAATGTCCATGCCAGATGAATTTAGATCAAATACTTTCAGATTTTAAACTCTGTACTCTAGTTTTTGTTTTCCCTTAAAATTAAAATCTCCATTGAAATATGGATCGTGCAATTATCTTCCCCCATTGACGTGTTGACTACATATATATATTGATGTTTGACATCGATCAACATGAAGTTAAACAAGTTGTTATATTTAATAAATTATATTTTATTAAATTATTTACAATGCTAACATGTTAATTTCAGTATTGTGTTTGTTGTCCCATTTCTATTTTATTAAAACTAATCAATCACAAGTAGTAATTAATGTGTTTGTGAATATGCAGGCAAGTACAATATTTTTTTCAATGGGGAAAAATGGTCCAAAAATGGATGGGGTTATTACAGCACAACAAAGAGATTCACCAAATGATACAAGTGGATTTGTGTTTATAAATTGTAACATAAGTGGAACAGGAGGAAAGACTCAACTTGGGAGGTCTTTGAATGCATATGCAAGAGTCATCATAGCTGATTCATACCTTTCAGATGTGGTTAGACCTGAGGGTTGGAGTTCTGTAACCTTTGTTGGTCATGAGTAAGACATTATTTAACGTTTTATTTTAGGAATGTTGGATGGACATTTTGGTAATTATCAAATTAGTAAAAAAAATGACCATTTAACAAATATGCTAAATGCAATTTAATTAATTGCAGAGAAACCCTTACTTTTGTGGAGGAAGGATGTAGAGGGCCAGGAGCAAAGAAATCAGAGCGTGTGAAATGGATGAAGCACCTAAGTGGACCTCACCTTGAACAATTCTTAAATATCTCTTTTATTGATGAAGAAGGATGGATGGCCAAATTGCCAACTAAGATATGAACAAAAATGTTTACTCTTTTATTTTTCTAGTCTATGCAATGTATTATTTATTACTTGATTTAAATTATTGTACCTTTGACAGATAGACACTCTCCCACTTTAAATTACTATACCTTAGTTTAGCCTATAATAAATACAGATCAGATGATGTCAGATTTAGGGTTTAGAGTTTATTAAAAAGTCATGAACAATAAAAAAAATTAAATCTATTAGACGATCTATTTAATTAAATATAAATACATTTTTTAATACTATAATATTAAGTTGTTTATTTATTAAATTATAATTTTTGTAATATTTTTATAATTTAAATATATTAATTTACATAAATATTTAACATATTTAAAGGTATTATTGTAAAATAAAATTAAAATATAATATAGTATAATATTATATATTTTAAAATATTGTCTTAGATATTAAAATACAATGTCAATTTGTTTGTTTAGAAAAGCATAGTTGTTAGTATGGTACAATAACTGTGAACTAGGCTTTTGAACCTTGTTATGCTTTCAAAAATGTCATTTCATATCTTAATAATGAACATTTGACAACTAATACGTCACATTTGTGCCTATCATTTTTATTATAGATCAGATTTAGATCTTGCAAAATCTAATTCGATTTGACTTATTTTTATTTATTTTTGTTGAGTGAGAGTAATAATAAAATAATGGTGAAGGAAATTATTCAAATAATTATATTGCATAAAAGAAATCATGAAAAAATAAGTAGTGAAGACAAGAGAATTGATGAGCTCGATTGCATTTGATTTTTTAGAGGCTATAATGAGAAGGATTGAAAACAAAATAGCAACCCCATCGCCATTGGCATTCTCAAAACCACTCACTTATATTTGGGAAGAGAAAAATAAATAAAAAGACATAACTTAGAAGGGACTTATAGAAGAGGTAAAAAGAAAGGGATAGAAACAAAAGAGAAAGGATCAAAGCAATTATAAATCATTACATAATCCAATATTATAAGTAAAGATTTATAAGCCTTTCGAAAAATATCTAACTTGGGTATTGGACATGAAACTACAAGTTGTAATATTAAGTTGTTCAAGTGGGACATTTATAAAGAGGACAATTCGTTTTTGTGAATATACAGTTGAAAATTTTAGACTTTGTGTACCTGTATTGAAAATTGTAATTGTCTATATTGGATGTCGATAAATGCTAAGTGCTAAATGTTTAATTTTATTATTATTTTCATCTTTATATATAAACACACCTAAAACATATCAAATGAGAGAAGATTTAATATAAGAATAAGAGAATAATAATTATCAATCATTATTTATATCATATTTGACTAAAATTAAAATAAAAAATTAACTATTTTTTTCAAGTGGTAATGTATTATTTAAATAACTTTTAAATATGTTCATCCATGTAGGATTGTATGGTGTAGATTGCAGCGAAACTATTAGATGTGAATTTTTCAAAATTTAATAAATAAATTATTAATATTTTATTTAATAATTATAGAAATTTTCTTTTACAGAATTAATGTCATTTTCAAATATATTTTCTTTATATTTTTTAAAAAATAAAATAAAATATTTTAACAGTTCTACGATTTCTCAATTTATAACTAATATTTCTATATGATCAATGTATTCACTTTTCGTCTCATGGATTGTTTAATTTATAATTAATATTTCTTTTATTCCTACTACCTTCAGTATTAAAAAAAATATTAAATAATTTATAGTAAAAAAATATTTTATTTAATTTATATAAAATTTTATCAATTTTATTAATAAAAATATTAAAATATGATATTTTTTTTAAATAAAAAAATAAAATTGAGGCCTTTTTATCAAGTAAAAAATCTAATTTTTTTTAGAGAGACATGAATCGCTCGTTTGACTGTCATACCACTGGGCCATATTTATATTTATGGATAACAATGTTATGTTTGTACAATGTTTTGAAAGATGATTTTTACCTTGACTTGCAGCCATAAATTTTGGTTGAAGTTGGAGACACTAAGGCGATCATTTAATTTAGTAGACAAACATATATATAATAAGCGCAATAGTTTTTAATTTGAAGCTCCAACGTACACCAATACGTGTCATTCTTATTGAGAAAATTCTTCATGAATTAACATTCTAGAAAGTCGGGATCGACGGGCGCCCAGTACAAGTGTTGCTGAGGAGGGTGAATAACGAGTAAGGTCGTTAAGGAATAAAATAAGGGAAAATAAGTGGAAAAATTGTCTGATATTGTATTCAATTTGCATTTTTGAAAAGAAGGTAAAATTATCAAATTTGAAATTTAATCTAATATGAATAATTATTAATATTAATAAACACTCTATTAATATTAATAGAGAGAACTAATCACTCTATTTAGATTAATCTTGCGCATCATTTTCTTTTTTATGTTTTTAATTATTATATGACTACGTATATTCTATTTATATGTTTTATAATTATAATCTTATGTTATATTTGAGAGTCTAAAATTTGATTTATATCTAAAGACTTTGGTTCAATTTATTTATAATTTAAAATTTTATAAATCGTTAATCTGATAGTAAATAAACACTATCAATTGCATTGATATACTATCATTTATTTTAATATAAAAAATCATACCTATATAATATGTGTTTAACGATACATAACTCTGTTTTTTTTAAAATAATAATAATAATAATACATTTGCCTATATTAATATAATCTTATATATGTATAAATGTATACATAATCAAATATATTTGTGGATGATAGTATAAATAGTAAGAAATTTTTTATTTATTATTAGAAAAATAATTAATTTGTATTTGGTTGTTGTGTTGTTTTATCACTTCAACGGATTAATAGAGACGGTGGTTGTCGAAGACGCACCACATTAAATAAGCAGATCAACTTCATTGAAAAAAATCTTCAATCGAGATAAGAGGTGAGATGAGGTTCGATATTATGAGTATAATATAACATGGGATGAATATGAATGTCATAATTTTCAGAGATTCATCTCGGGGTTACAACATACGGTCGAGCCATATTGAGTAATAATAGTGAGGACTAAAATGTAATTTAGAAACATATAGAACTATTGTGAATTAATCTATATCAAGAATGCATGTTATTTGATTTTATGAAACCTTATACTAATTATTATTGTATGAATGATATATATTTGAGTACTCTTATCTAATTGATTGAAATTGTAATATTACTTGAATGCACCACTTGTTTGATTTCTTATTATGTGATTGATAGGATTAGACAGTACATTGTGAGTGATATAAACCAAATATTGAGATGTTATTGTGATTGACTAATATACATATAAAATGATGTAAATTATGATGAATATTGTGAATTCAAACAAGACTTGTTAAGTTGTGATAATCAAAAGATATGAGATAGGTGTTGTAGGTTTTGGAGTGATGACTATTTTGTCATCATATAGGGAGGTATAACAAACCTAGTGAGTCGTGGAAGTACAGTTGACTGAGCCTGATCGTTGAGGGTTACAGTTGAACTGTAAGGTAAGACTGATAGACCTTGGAGGTATCTTTAGTGGTGAATTCCTAAGTTTATTAGTGGGTAATTCCTTAAAATCGGGAGCTATCGTGCAACACAAGAATATCCTGACCACCGCGTATATGTATCTCTTGTTGAGTTGAGGGGATCTATAAGGACTTGGTCATTCATGAATTGTGTGTTCGCTCCTGTAATGGTATAGTATCAGACCTCTAACCAAGTACTTCAGAGTAGAATGGTACCAAATGATAAAGTATAGAGTGAAGTAACAATGTCGATTTATAAGGAAGGGGGGTTTGAATTATAAATGTTCCTATTTAAAAATTTCTGAAGAAACCTCAAGATTTAACTCAAGAATGATCTTAGTTAGGAAAACAGAAAACGGAGAACGTTCATGGTTAGCTTAAAAACAGAAATTTAGTTTATATTTTATCTCAATTAATCGATTAAGCTTAATAAATAAAGAGATAAGAGAAGGAATACCACACGCAGATATAACCTGGTTCACCCAACTCGGGTTACGTTCAGTCCTCACAATTGTGAGATTTTTCACTAAGTGTTCAAAACAAAGAACCTTCTTGGTTTTACAGCACCTAACTTAGATCAACCATGATCTGTTACAAGCTCTATTTCTTTCCACCCAGAAAGTAAATTAATTACCTATCGATCTTGATAGGATTCGTTATAATCTATTCAAACTATAATTAAACTCTTATAGTTTGAGTTTTACAATAATGATAAAATTGTTTTGATAGAATCTTAGATGTTTCAACTCTTATTTGAGATTTAATTCCTTACAAAGAATTCAGTAGTAATAACACAATAAGATAGAAAAGTTCATAACCGGTTCTTCTTTGTGAAAATGAGAATTTCAAGTATGTGAATGTGAATGATTTATAAGACTTTGATAGCACTTGAACTTCTGCATTTTTTCTTGGACATTGGCCTTTCTTTTATAGGTGATTTGAGCATTTAATGATGGTCAAAAGAGTTGTTGATAGTGATCTGTCCTTTTTGACCAAAACCAATATATATGATTAAAAATAATCCAACCTTTGAATATTTTGAATCTGTTTTGACTGATGTTGTTACAACTTTGCTTAATTTGTTTGCCTTCGAGTTCAAAGATCTTTGAAACTTGTCACTCAATTATTGATGTTATAGCTTTGATCTGGAGCCTTGAATATGTCCAAAACAGTTTGATGAATGATTATAAACCTTTGCAGAAGTAAGGAGATCAAAACTATAATTCTGCAGAAACGGAGATTGATTATCAATCTGGTTCTGGCAATTTGAACTATCTTGAGATTGATGATCAATCTGGAGATTATGTTTGATTTTTTTGAATGTCTTTCTGATGTCTTTTGTATAGATCAAAGTTGATTGAACTTTCTTGACATTTTGGTTGAAGGTGTTCCAAACTGTTTTAACTAGCTTGATTCAAGATCTTTTATTTTAATGATACGAAAGTCTTCTTTGACTAAGATGAGACCTATTTGTTCCTTGCCATGTATTGGTGAACTTAGTATAAAATTCAGAGGTAAAAGCTTCGTTGAAATAATGGAGATTGATTGGTCAATATGCTGTGACAGTCAGTCTTGAATCTGGAGATCATTCTCCATTTTGTTCAGAATGTTCTTGTTTCTTTGTCTGTTCAGTTTTTAACTATTTTCTTTGCTTTGCTTGATTCCTATTTTTGAATTAATACACTCAAAAGCACATGTTAAATTAACATAACATTTTAGAATCATAATGAACATTCTTAATTAACCTTTGTTTATTTTAATCAAAACTTTAATTTGAGAGTTTGTTTTAACATAGAGTATAGGGCATGCATAACATTTCGTCCTTGTGACTATTTGATTGTGATTGAATTAAATTAACCTTTGATATTATGTTCTTAAATGTTTCTCTTTATTTGAGCTAATTTGACTATTTGCTTGTTCTCCTTGTTTATCTTAGACTATTACATAATTTCAAAACTAACCCATCATTGTTTGTGTTTGGCATTTGCAATGGACGCAGAAGAGTTACAAGCTGCAAGAGATGATTAATATCCTCATAGTGTCAAAAGTTATCTTGTCTCCTTGTTTATCTCTTCTTATATGCATGCAATGTGTTGACGTAAATTTTGAACGTCTTTTTTTTATGAAAATTCTCGTTATGATAGTGACATCAGATTGAGACTATATTTACAATTATTACTAAACTTATTTACGTGTACTTCTAAGGAATTTTGTTGTCTAATATTATAACTCCAAATGGTTATGTTCGATAAATTTTTTTCCATTTAATCAATATTAACATAAATGGTTATGTTCGCTTGAAAATTTTTCCACAACTAATTAATGTGAGAACAAACTCACAACTAATCAACATTAACATAAATTATAACCAAAACACTAGATCGAAAAAATATTATTGCATAAAATCTAAATAATAATATATCTCAAATATTACAATCATGCTACTATAAGTCATATATTCAATTTTCAATTAAATAAAAAATTGAATCTTAAAATGTCAAAAAAATATTTATACTAAAATGACTCACATAGATATTAAAGGATTCTTTAAATAGAAGAACTAATAATTCTAAAATCAATATTTTTCAGACTAAAAGGAAAGTCTTTTATATTTGTATATAATAAATAAACAAAAAATTCTATAATTTTCTATAAAAAAAAAACAAAAAAGTTTCAAAATATCTTGAGATTCTTATAAAACGACATCTAAGGCATAAAATCTTTTTTAAATATATAATAACCAAATATAAAAAAAAAATCATAAAGTGTCTTATTTCTCAAAAATAAAAGCTTTAATATAGAATCTCTGAATATATTTTAAAAAATAAGTCAAAGTGAAAATATCTGACTTTATCCTTCGATTACGGATTTCTTAACTACTTTAAACATTTTTGTACTATTAACTGAAGAAATGCATAAAATAAAGTAAAATAATAAAAGTATAAAATATAGAAAAAAAATTGTTTCGTTGATTGTGTCTAAATTTTGTATAAGTGTTATTTATAGGCAAATACTAATCCCATTAGCATAATCGTGCCTACATAAGTGTACCATTCCTTGTGTATTTATGAGGATAGTGTGTCATTTCCCCTGCTACTAGAAATACGCGGCACTGCATATTCCGTCTCCAATATATTTTTTCTTTATCTTTACTTCATTTATTTGCCTTTGCAACATTCGTGGAAATAGGTAGACTTAAGATTCAACATGACTCGTATTCAGTTATTTTTATTCATCTAACCTTACTTTTACTTTGAAAAAAGGAATTTGGTTGACCCTAAATTTGACTGCTTAGCAACTTTGGCTAACAATTATTATTATTATTATTAAATTATTGTTTTTTTATAAAGTTGTAGAGTACAAAAGCATCATTAAATGTCAACTAACATTTCAACTATAAGTTGACAACAATAGATGAGTGAGGACATAAAACCAAAACTCTCACAAGAAATAATTTGAAACAGTAGTAAATGATACCTAATCTATTGTGGTCAAAGTCTTCTTTAATATCCATAATGATATAAAGACTAACACAATAATTGTCTTCTAGCTAGTATGAGAAACTATAACATAGTTTAGTATTATTAAGATATTATTAACATGGAAAAAATTGAATTCATGAAATCACCAAATAGTATATCTGTATAATGTATTAAGTAATAAGAAGTCAAAGAAAATATTAAGGAAGAAATTAAATCCACTCTAATTCAATAAAAATTTCCAATAAAAGCTATAAAATCGTGAAGAATTTTTAAATCAAAATAACTTGTAATTTACAACCATCCAAATAAATAAAAAATTATAAATATATACAAAGTAAAGTAGGAAAGAAATTCATATCAAATGAGCTTACAGAATCTTAATTATGTTATTTATACAAGCAATAATAATTATTGATTCTATAAGGTGTTAAGACTGTGTTGAGTTTACACCACCATATACACATTGAATAGATTAAAATGCAGTCCCTACAACCCTTTTCTTTCATGTTAATATTTCTACTCCTTTTTTATGTTTGTGAATCCCAAAATTGTAGCAATCCATTCAAGACCATAACTGTTAGTCAATCGGACGCATCAAATTTTCAAACAATTCAAAGTGCAATTGACTCTATCCCTTCAGGAAACTCTCAATGGATTCACATTCTAATTTCTCCCGGTGTTTATAGGTATATTTAATTTCTCCTTTTAAAATAATATAAATATGATCACTATATAATAAAAACAAAAATATATTGAAAATAAGTTTAATTAAAAAAGTATTTCTAATATTCTTCATTTTGGTACAACTGATAAATTACATTGTATGTTTTGTACAATATCCAGAGAGCAAGTCTTAATTCCAATCGACAAACCATGCATTTATCTTGAAGGAGCTGGTAGAAACTTAACAAGTATAGAATGGAATACACATATCAATATTACCTTCAGAACAAAAGCAAATTTCACAGCTGCAAAGGGCATTACTTTCACGGTAGATTATTATTTATTTATGTCAAAAAAATTATATTTATTTGTGGCCTAATTATTATTGTATATTGCCTAAAATTAATTCAATTTTTGAACTTTATATGTTAATAGAATACATACAACAGCCCAGTGTTATTAGAGGTCCAAAATATCACACAAGCCAAAGCTGCTCGAATCCATGCAGATAAATGTGCTTTCTTTGATTGTGGTTTTTTAGGGGTACAAGACACTTTATATGATGATGATGGTCGCCATTATTACCATAATTGTTACATCCAAGGTGGAACCGATTTCATATATGGAAATGGTCAATCACACTTTGAGGTAATTAAAATTAAATTAAATTTAATTCATAATTATATATTCCTCTTATATATATATATATATATATATATATATATATATATATATATATATATATATATATGAAATTTGCTCATGTATATCAACTTATATATTTTATAAGAAGTACGTTAGAAAATTATAATTAAAAAGTATCTGAGTGTATGTTAGCACTCCCTATAGAGATTTGCCACTCACTAATTTTTCAAAAGAAGTAGATGCTTGTAAATTTTAATTAAAAAATTGTTTAATACATTCTAAGATATATATTGTTAAAATACTCTTAAAGGTATATAGCATTTCTTTTATTTAGCTTAGTTTTATAACTTATCTATCAGTTTAAAAGCATGTTTAGTGTGAGATTTGGATTTTCCATGTATTCACGCCTTTCAAAATGTTGGTGCTAACTGGATCTAGATCAAATGAATTATATTTCAAGATCGGTATTTCAATTTTAAATAATATTAAAATAGATATTTAAATTTAGACTGTCCAATGTCTATTCAATGGTTACCAATTTACTAACGGAGTAAATGATTGGAATTGTTTGCCACAACAAATTAAAATATGTCTGGTGTCTAACATATGTTGATGTCAGACATCAATACGACGTTAAAGATGTAATTACATTTAAACAATTTTATTTTATTAAATTATTATCGATATTTATATGTAAATGTGAGGATCGTGTTTAATCTCCTAACATTAGTTCATAAGCTAAAAATTAATTAATCACAAGTAGTAATTAATTTGTGTGTGAATATGCAGGCATGTACAATATTTTTTTCAATGGGGAAATATGGTCCCAAAAAGAATGGGGTTATCACAGCACAAGAAAGAAACTCATCAAGTGAAACAACTGGGTTTGTGTTTAAAAATTGTTACATAGGTGGAACAGGAGGAAAGACTCGACTTGGAAGGTCTTTGACTCCATTTGCAAGAGTCATTATAGCTGATTCATATTTAACAGATGTGGTTAAACCTGACGGTTGGAGTCAACGACACTATGTTGGCCATGAGTAAGATATATTATTATATTTTAACATACACTGAATCATTAATTTAACGTATAGTCAAATTTGAGGTGAAATTAACATAATCACAATTAATTATTACGATTTTAATATAAACTACACTTTGAAATTTATACAAAATCACGGTATAACTTTGATTTTTTTTCATACTCGCTGATTATTCAAACATTATATTTAGCGATTGTTCAAACATTATATTAGTCTTAAAATTAGAAAGATTTTGCATTTAGTATATTGTTCAAAAATAATATTAGTCTTAAAATTAGAAGATTTTGCATTTATTATATGAAATTTAATAAACTTTTGAAATTGAAAACTCTATATTACTATTAGTCTGTCCGAAACAATTCTATAAACTAAATTTTTCGATTTAAAAGGACTAGTGTGATTAACTATTTTATAATTTCAATCTTTCGATTTAAATTTTTCGATTTAAAAGGACTATTTTATAATTTCATTAGTTTGTCTGATCTCTACAAATTTAGAGATTTATGTTTATTTTTATTTTAGTACTTATAAGTTACAAGTGAACACTTAACACTATCGATCATTATAATAATGTGTCAAATAAAATATAATCGATTGCAGAGAAAACATTACTTTTGTGGAGGAGGGATGTGTAGGACCTGGTGCAAACAAAACAAACCGTGTACCATGGATGAAGCACTTGAGTCGATCGGAACTTGATCGATTCTTGAATATCTCTTATATTGATGAAGAAGGGTGGATTTCAAAATTGCCAACAAGGATATTCAGTTGAATTTTGAATCGACAAAATATTTTGCTCTTTACTTTTGATAGTCATGGCTTTGTGCAACATAGTCTATTAACGTAATATAATAAAAGTGTAATTTAGGACATTAATCTTGATTTACTTTAAGAAACAATTAAGTATTGCATGTTATATTTAAAATAGTTTCTTTATTAGTTCTATATTGAATAAAATATCATATAAATTGTGGAAAATAAAAAATTTAATATCTCTTACTTTAAATATTTTGATGTACTTGTTATATATTAAAAACTAAAGATAACTTTGATAAATTTAATTCTAAATCTCAAAAGTGTATCTTTATTTGAAACTCTGAAAGATCTAAAGTTTATAAAGTGTTTAATAGGAAAACTCTAATTGTGGAGGAATCCATACATGTTAAATTTGATGACAAACAACTTGACCTTGAAAATTCGAAGCAAGATGATCATAGTGCAGGTTTACTGGAACCAAAGGAAGTAGATGCAGACAAACTAGAACAACCTGAAAAATCAGATGATACAAGCAAATCAGAAGAATATTACAAATCTTCAGATGACGATTCTGATCAAGTAAGAAACAGTCAAGATAAGTCAAAAGAAATTTCTGAATGGAAGTACAAGTCATCTCATCCTAAAACTCTAATAATTGGAAGTGCAAGTGGTCCTTTGTGGACCAGATCATCACTAAAAGATACCACTAATTTACTCTCATCAATTGAGCCTACTTTTTTCATGAAATGAAGGAAACTTAATTTTGCGATCTTTATGTCTATCATTATATCTTTAATTTCTCCTCTCATTTCCATGACAATCTCTATGGTTCCTCTCATATGATTCACTCTCTCATAATAGTTTATACGTTTCCTCACATGTACTTTTTGTCTTATACTTCCATCGATTTCAAACCCATCTTCATTTTGAGAAGATCTTCTATGATGAGATGTCTTATCTCTTTGATTTACAAGCTCTTCTCTCCAGACATTCATTTGAGTATTCAACATTTTTGTAAAGTGATCCATAAGATAAAAGGTTATAGGAGAAGGGGGTTTGGTTCAGTTTCATTCATGATTTCAACAACAACAAGCAACATGAACCACAATAATCTATAAAATGGCAAGAACAAGTTAACGAAATAAAAATAGGACCCTAATCACTCACTTAATTTTTAAACTCAAGAAATGTATCACTCGTGTACATTAACTCAATGATGATTTTTTTCATAATGTTCACTCTAG
The DNA here is from genome assembly GCA_037974835.1 of Cicer judaicum. Classification (NCBI taxonomy): domain Eukaryota; kingdom Viridiplantae; phylum Streptophyta; class Magnoliopsida; order Fabales; family Fabaceae; genus Cicer; species Cicer judaicum. The sequence goes on along the minus strand of JBBPBS010001102.1, from coordinate 9,630,995 downwards.
CCTTTTTCCACTCCCCAATGCAACTCTTCAATTTCTTAAAAAAACCAAATAAATCTTAATCAAATTTTTGGTAAACCTCTAAACAAATGTGTCAAAATACACATGAAAGTTATCATTCAAGAGGCAAAACTAAACAATAGAAACTTGAAAGACAAAACAAAAGAATTTTAAAGACAAACAAGAAAATATAAGCAAAGTAAGACGCGCTCAAAAAGATTATCAATGAAACAACTCAAGAAAATTGAAACTAAATGATTCAAATACATGATTGACAAACATGTGGAAGGTAACGTACTAAGATAAAACTTGCAATGACTAATAAAGACAATAATGATTGATGTCTTAAAGTGAACCAATTTTGGATTTTTTTTAATGCCTTTTTCAATAAGTGCTTTGGTGCAAAAATAATTTTTTGAAGCACTTATCTTTTCATATTTTTCATTGCATATTTAAATTCCACTCATTTTTCTAATCAAGTTACGCTTTTGAATTTGCAGAATCGGATATGTATGAAAAGTATAATATCAAAAACAAGTTTGCGAATGAAATTTTAAATCCAACAATTGCAAGTGAAGAAGATGGTGAAATTGAAACCCATAATTTTTTTCTTCTGCGATTTTTTTCAGCTTAGTTTTTGAATTTCACCATAAATGAAGTGAATAATCACAAAATCAAACCTCCCCACAATAACACTTATAAACAACAAACAACTCGAGATTTGGAACAAAATGAAACTAAAACTTCAAATACTTCAAGAACACTAAAAACCTGCTATGGATTAAAAACCTGGTTTTATAAATAGGAGAACTTAAAGTTTATTTGAGATAAAATAAAAAAATTAAAAATGCATTTAAGTCAATAAATTATTGATGACAATTTCATTGATCACAATGAATAACTTGAAATTTTCCATTGCAATGGTCCCTAAAATTTAGTATTTTAATTTTTATTATTTTTTGTTTTGATTACTTTTTTTTTCTTTTTTTAATTCATGTTGGTCCTTTAACTTTTGTTTTAGTCATATATATTTATTTAATAATTGTTATAATAATTTATTTTTGGTAAACTTATACAAATTTATCAATTTATTAAAGACTAAAATAAATATAAATAACAAACTAAAACAGATATTAATTAAAATATAAATGATTAAAATTATATTTTAACTATTACACGATTTAGCAAACTCATGGATGAAGGAACTTATGTTTAATCCCCAGTCTGCATCACACAATGCAGACAGTTGGCAGGTTGAAGATTTAGAGAATTTAAGGCCAAAGTTTGAAGTGCCAAGGAGACAGCAGATGATCCTTTTGACTCCTTGCAAATGGTGGACCTTAGGATCATGAATAAATTGGAAAACTTTGTTAACATAAAATGATTATAAAAAATTCTCGAGATATTCGATTGATATTTTCAAGAATTTTTAAGGACGGACAACAAAATCCGTAATATATTTAATTGAGATTTTTTATAAATTTAAAAATTGTCTTTTTGAAATTAAAAAATATAGCAATTTTAATAGATCTTTTATTAGAATGGATTTTGTGAGATTTTTTACTTGAAAATATATAAGCAACTCTCATCCAACAATATTATATAACTTATCTTCTTAAATCGCCTATCTACTGTAAGATTTATGGGTCACATATATAATTAATTAATAAAGTGTGTTAGGGTTATTATATAATTAGTCAATAAACTAGAGGTCAAATAATATATAATAGTTTATGGCTAAAGAGCATAATAGTTATGAAAATTAATAGTGTAGATACCAGGCGGTTTCTAATTTAATGAGGGGCTGAATTAGAAATATTGTAATTTGGGATATAACTAATAATAGTTATATATAGGGGTAGTGGTCCCCAAGGCAAACACAACAAGACTATTCAGTTTCACAAACCCTAAGGAGAAAACTCTCTGGTTCTCTCTATCCCCATCAAGAGAGCAAGGTCTTCAGGGTGTTTTGCTGAGGAAGATCACCCAACCCATCGGCTCTATCATCATCATCCCAGGATTTCATCAATGGCAATTCCCACAGGTACGCTTCCGCATTTTGGTTATTCATCATGTAATTGAAATGGATTGTTGAGCATAACGTTATAGGGTTTTTTCAACAATTGGTATCAGAGCCTACCATGTTTAATTCATGATAAAATTCGGTTATTGTCTTTGTTTTTAGGATTCCATTTGGGAATTTTGACATGATTGAAATCTTAGGGTTTGTAATTTAGAAATATGGATATATAAATTATGGAATCCATATTTTGTTTTATTTTATTTTCTTTTTTAATTTTTTTTTTTTGCTGCATACCACAGCCCTCTTCCCTTGTTAATTGTAGCCCGGTTTCTGTTATAACTTCCTCTTCTTACGGTTACGGTTACGGGAAGGAAAATAATAATTATTTAAACAAATTTAATAATATTCCTCCTCAACTTCCTGTTGCCACGTTGGAGGCTAGTTTTAAAAACAACAATAATGGAAATTTCCATTTTAACCAACAAGTTATTTTTTTAACGATGATGTTAGTAGTTCTACTGCTAGCAACAATATTGCCAACACCAACAGCATAGAGCTTCCTCCATTGCCACCGGATATTAATAGCTTCACGTCTTATGATCAGAGTAACGCATTCAACGGTGGTGATGATGGGTATTATTATTGGGAGTAGAATAATAATCTAGCACCAGATTGTTATAACTTGCATAACAATATTCAAATGTTGGGTACAAAAAATATGGATGTCTAAATTGCAATTGTGATGCTATTAAGGGGACTTCAAAATATACAATTATCATTTTTTCTTTTGATAAAACAATAATTATCAAATACTAATGAAACACAGTTTATATTAGTGAACAATATTTTTTTTTAAATATTGTTTTATTTGGATATAATAAATATATGTTCAAGTTAAGTTTGACATTTTGAATGAGTTAATTGAAACTTGATGTCGCCAAAGTGACCTCTCTTGTCTAAATTGCTCGTGAAGAGTGTCAAATGGTTGTATATATGTTTATTCATGCGGGTATTGACCGGCCCAAAGGAAGGTTATTATTTGGCAGAATCACATGTACACCTGCAATGATAAATGTGTGACAATTATTTGGTATACATGTGAGCATTAAATCGGCCCAAAGGAAGGTTTATTGTTTGACATGTCTTATTGTCAATAGTTGATCGTTGCAACAAGAGTACCACTAGCAGTTGGTGTTACTGTCCAAAGACTTGACACCAATCGTGCACTGGGTATCTTGAGATGGGTTAAATTCCATAATTTGAACATATGTATTTATTTATTTATTGATTTATTTTCTTATAATGTGAGTTTCTAAGTTTTGTTCTTTATTTAATCCACAACATCTATTGCTTCCATATCTGCAAATTTGAGTTCTATTCCTGTCCTTGATGGGACAAATTTTAAGGAATGAAAAGAGAACATTCTGATCGTTCTTGGCTGCATGGATCTAGACCTTGCATTAAGAATTGAACGACCCCATACTCCTAAGGACTCAAGTTCTTCTGAGGAAAAATTAGAGTATGAGAAATGGGATCGCTCAAATCGCATAAGTCTTATGATCATAAAGCGTGGCATTCCTGTGGTCTTTAGATGTGCTGTCTCGGATGAGATAGTTACAGCTAATAATTTCCTTGTTGAGATGGAAAAACGCTTTGAAAAAGGTGATAAGGCTGAAACAAGTTCTTTGCTTCAGAATTTAATTTCCATGAAGTATCAAGGCAAGGGAAATATAAGAGAGCACATTATGATGATGTCCAACATTGCTTCTAAGCTTAAAGGACTAAAGCTTGAGTTGTCAGATGACTTACTCATTCATTTAGTATTGCTGTCTCTTCCTTCGCAATTCAGTCAGTTTAAGGTGACTTATAACTGTCAAAAGGAGAAATGGACTCTTAATGAGCTCATTTCATTATGTGTGCAAGAAGAGGACAGGTTGAAGCAAGATAGGACTGAAAGCGCTCACTTTACTAGCATCTCTAAAGACAAGGGCAAAAGGAAAAGAATTGAGGAGCCCAAGAACAAAGCTGCTGCTAAGGGTCTAGAACAAAAGAAGCAGACTAAGGAAAACAACTGCTTCTTCTGCAGGAGTCCTAGACACGTGAAGAAGGATTGTGCCAAATATCACGCTTGGCGTGTTAAGAAAGGTATGATTCTGTCTTTGGTCTGTTCTGAGGTTAATTTAGCTTCAGTACCTGGAAACACTTGGTGGTTAGACTCTGGTGCAACTACTAACATCAGTGTTTCAATGCAGGGTTGCCTGAACTTCCGAAAGCCTAGTGATGCTGAAAGATGCATCTATGTAGGAGATGGGAAGAAGGTAGAAGTTGAAGCCATAGGAAAATTTAGATTATTATTAAGTTTCGGTCATTATTTGGATTTAGAAGACACTTTTGTTGTACCGTCATTTAGACGGAATTTGGTCTCTATTTCTTATTTGGACAAATCAGGATATTATTGTTCATTCGGGAATAAAGAATTTACTTTGTCTTTAAATTCGAATGATGATGGAACCGGTTTACTTTCTGGTTATGATAATCTTTATTTATTGGAAACTATGGCTAACTATAATGAAACCTTGAATGTGGAATCACGTGGTACTAAGCGAAAAATTGACAATTTCAATTCAGGAGTGCTTTGGCACAAGCGTCTAGGTCACATCTCTAGAAATAGAGTTGAACGACTTGTGTCAGATGGAATTTTAGATTCCATTGACTTCACAGACTTTAATGTTTGTGTAGCATGCATTAAAGTAAAACAGACTAAAGATAAGAAATTAGGCGCATATAGAGCTACAGACGTCTTAGAATTGATACATACGGACATCTGTGGGCCATTTCCAACTCCTTCTTGGAATGGTCAATAATATTTTATATCATTCATAGACGATTATTCTAGATATGCCTACCTTTACCTAATTCACGAAAAGTCCCAATCAATAGACGTGTTCAAATCCTTTAAGGCAGAAGTTGAGAATCAACTTAATAAGAGAATTAAAAAGGTCAAATCTGATCGTGATGGTGAATACTACGGCAGATATGACGGTTCAGGTGAACAACGTCCGGGACCATTTGCCAAATACCTAGAGGAATGTGGAATCGTCCCACAATACACTATGTCGGGGTCACCCAGCATGAATGGTGTAGCTGAAAGACGAAACAGGACTCTTAAGGATATGGTAAGGAGTATGATTTATCATTCCACCTTGCCAGAGTCACTCTGGGGAGAGGCATTAAAAACAACAGCATACATTCTTAATAGAGTACCAACTAAGGCAGCGGCTAAAACACCTTATGAGCTTTGGATTGGGTGTAAGCCTAGTCTGAAGCACCTTCATGTTTGGGGATGTCTAGCTGAGGCAATGCCTTATAGGCCGAATGAAAAGAAATTTGAACCCCAAACAATTAGCAGCTATTTTATAGGGTACTCAGAAAAATCAAGGGGCTATAAATTTTATGATCCTAATTTGAGAACAATTTTGGAGACGGGAACAACAACGTTCTTTGAGGATATTGAGTTTGGGGGGAAGATTAAGGTTAAAGATTTTGTCTTTGAGGAAGAGTCGGTAACAATTCCAGAACTGATTCTTCCACCAGTTAACTTTCCCATTATTGAACAAATTCAAGATGATTTGGTTGTTCAGGAAGAACAAAATCCAGATTAAATTCAAGATCCTCAAGAACAAGTGCCTCAAGAGCCAGCTCCATTGCGGAGATCCACTAGAGAAAGGAAAAATGCTATTTCGGATGATTATGTAGTATTTATCAATGAGGTAGAGGAAAATGTTGGCATGACGGAAGACGCCGGTCAACTTTCATCAAGCCATGCAAGATTCCCATTCAGATAAGTGGATCGAAGCAATGAATGAGGAGTATAAGTCTATGCAAGACAATTCAGTTTGGGAACTTATCCCATTACCTGAAGGAGTGAAACCCATTGGTTGCAAATGGATTTTTAAAACCAAGCAAGATTCCAATGGTAATGTGGAGAGATATAAGGCACGTCTTGTGGCTAAGGGCTATAGTCAAAAGGAAGGGATTGATTATAAAGAGACTTTCTCTCCGGTTTCATCGAATGACTCTTTAAGAATAATCATGGCTCTTGTTGCTCACTTTGATTTGGAGCTTCATCAAATGGATGTAAAGACAGCGTTTCTCAATGGCGACATTGATGAGACGATCTATATGGTGCAGCCAGAAAATTTTGTGTTGGGAGACCCAAAGAATATGGTGTGCAAACTAAGAAAATCCATTTATGGGCTAAAACAGGCTTCTCGTCAATGGTACCATAAATTTCATCAAGTAATTCTCTCATTTGGTTTTGAGATGAATATAGTTGATGATTGTGTGTATCATAAGTTCAGTGGGAGCAGACATATTTTCATGGTCTTGTATGTTGATAACATACTGCTTGCCACTAACGATATAGGCATGTTGCGCGAAACTAAGAAATTTCTATCAAAGCATTTTGAGATGAAAGATCTTGGTGACGCCTCTTTTATATTAGGAATTCAGATACACCGAGACAGATCTCGAGGTATTCTTGGATTGTCACAAAAGAGCTATATCGATAAGGTTCTCAAAAGGTTTGGGTTACAGGATTGCAAACTAGAGGACACCCCAATTGCTAAGGCAGACAAGTTTAGTCTTAAACAGTGCCCTAAGAGAAGTTTGGAAATTCAAGAAATGCAAAAGATCCCTTATGCTTCAGCTGTAGGGAGTCTTATGTATGCCCAAGTATGTACGCGTCCAGACATAGCGTTCATAGTATGGATTTTAGGCAGATATTTAAGCAATCCAGGTCTTGACCATTGGAAAGCAGCCAAAAGGGTCATGAGATATTTGAAGAGAACAAGAAACTACATGCTCACATATAGGAAGTCAGACCAGTTAGAGATCACTGGGTACTCTGACTCGGATTTTGCGGGATGCCAAGACAGCTTAAGATCAACTTCAGGCTATGTCTTTCTGTTAGCTGGTGGAGCAGTTTCTTGGCGTAGTGCCAAGCAAGGTCTTACTGCTTCATCAACCATGGCAGCAGAATTCGTAGCAATTCATGAGGCATCTGATCAGGGCATTTGGCTGAGAAATTTTGTCACGGGGCAGCAAATAGTTGAAGGGATTGAAAGACCACTCAAGTTGTATTGTGACAATAGATCAGCAATCTTGTATTCTAACAATAATAGGAGCTCAACCAAGTCAAAACACATTGACATTAAGTTCCTAGTTGTTAAAGAGAAGATACAAAGTCGACAGATATCCATAGAACACTTAGGGACAAACTCCATGATTGCGGATCCGCTCACTAAAGGTCTACCACCCAAGGTCTTTCATGAGCATACTGCTCACATGGGTGTGCTACAGTTTGAGGAATCTTGATTCTAGTGGGAGTTTCGTCCATTATGTAATTTATGTTCTATGTTTAATTGTAAAGTACAAATACATTGTATTTGGATTTTCTGATCATAAATAAAGTTTAAAGTATTCAGTTTTGTTTACTTTGTACATTTAAGTTATGGTATGATCTCATTCAGTAAAGTAGGACCAGTTGAAAATTAACATGCATTGACCAACTTCATGTAATTTTCATGCTACACTTTTCATAATGGGTCTATGTCATTTAGTTGTGTCAGTACGGGTGATCATTGATGGGTTTAGTTATGCTTATTATGACGAAAGCCTCTTTGGTTCCATGTGCTAATATGATTAATGGACGGGAAAATTTGGATTATGCTCAAGGTAATTATAATGACATTTTTGACGTCATAAAGTCTAACACACTCCTAAGGATACATGTGTGACCAGTGGGAGATTGTAAGATTTATGGGTCACATATGTAATTAATAAAGTGTGTTAGGGTCATTATATAATTAGCCAATAAACTAGGGGTCAAATAATATATAATAGTTTATGGCTAAAGAGCATAATAGTTATGAAAATTAATAGTGTAGATACCAGGCGGTTTCTAATTTAATGAGGGGCTGAATTAGAAATACTGCAATTTGGGATATAACTAATAATAGTTATATATAGGGGTAGTGGTCCCCAAGGCAAACACAACAAGACTATTCAGTTTCACAAACCCTAAGAAGAAAACTCTCTGGTTCTCTCTATCCCCATCAAGAGAGCAAGGTCTTCAGGGTGTTTTGCTGAGGAAGATCACCCAACCCATCGGCTCTATCATCATCATCCCATGATTTCATCAATGGCAATTCCCACAGGTACGCTTCCGCATTTTGGTTATTCATCATGTAATTGAAATGGATTGTTGAGCATAACGTTATAGAGTTTTTTCAACATCTACTTCCCCACATAATATTATTTCAATCTTTTAAAAATATTTTCAATAGAAACAGGTAGACATGATAGTTGGATCCAAACTCACTCAAACCCACCCCTACATTTCACAGAGAAAAATCATTTTATTGGATGCGGGTATGTGCGAATTTTTTCCTACTTTTTAAAGTTACGGTTGAGTGCAAAGACAGATTTAGTCAATTCCGTCCCGCACCTACACCCACTCGGTATAAATGTAATTACTTAAATATTTTTATATCTCTTAATTTTAGTAACAAAACTCTAACTTCTTCAATCTTCCTTCTTCTGGTTTATTTGTAATTTGTAACCATTAACACCGTGTCTTTGTACGAATAGGATTATTTCCTAAGAATCTTCACCTATTTAGTGCAAAAAAAAAAAATCATAAGCTAAACATGTTGAGAGAATATGTTACAATAGTTATGGCTTTTTTTAAAAATAACTTGTGATATAAATTGAAATTAAGTTATCCATAGTTAAATCACATTAGCTCTACAATAAATAGAGTATTTAGCTCTCTAGTGAGCCTTTTAAAGTAATTCACATTTTCGCCCGTTTAGACCAATACACAGCTGTAACAAGAAACTCCTTTCTTATACTTCATACATTAATTTTTTATTGATTTTGATTTATTCTTATATTCTTGATTTGTAATAACTTTGGTTTATTATGATTCATAATTAATAAACCAGTGTAACAAGAAACTCTTTTCTTATACTTCATACATTAATTTTTTATTAATTTTGATTTATTCTTATATTCTTGATTTGTAATAACTTTGGTTTATTATGATTCATAATTAATTTTGGTTTATTCTGATTTATTATGATTCTTGATTAATTTTAATTTATTCTTAATGATTCCGTTTTATAATAATAATGGTTTTTTTGATTAAATTTATTTGTGATTATTGATTTATTATGGTTTAAATTTGATTAATTTGTTAGTGTTAAATTTGTTTTAAAAAATTAGAATAGTTAAAATATAGTTCTTTTGGATGTATGATGATTAATGAGGTGATTGATGAATAATCTAAATCTTTTTTTTATATTTATAATATTCATAAATATTTTTATGAATTTAAAAATTTAATTTGTTTTTAAGCTCAACTTTACGTAATATAAAAATGGAAATTGATGGCACATCTCAACCACTACCATATCAACTTACTTCAAAAAAAAGTTCACATCAACCAACTATAAATAAAAGTTGTAATCTGTCAGTTAGTGCAAACACCTCATTATGAGACAAATGATAATATTGATGGATTAGAAATTGATAATTGTAGCACTAATGATGCAATGATTGAAAATAATTAAGGATAAGTTGCAATTTGATACATTGTTAAAGGATGGGGCCTTACTTCACATGCATTATTGCACACATATACTTAATTTGATAGTAAAAGATGGGTTAGAAGTTGTGAAATATGAACTAGAGAGGATTCGAGATAGTGTTGCATATTGGACTACAACACCTAAAAGGAAGGAAAAGCTTGAGGAGACTTCTAAACAATTACAAATCTTTTGCACCAAGAATTTGATTTTAGATTGTTCGACTAGATGAAGTTCAACTTATAAGATGCTTGATGTTTCCATTTTTTATGAAGATGTATTTAATCGATTAAGACAATGTGAATGCCAATACGCTTGTTTGCCTACAAGTTTGCATTGGAAAATTGAAATTGTTCAAGTCTATCACTAAAGTGTTTTCTGGCATTAAATATCAAACTTGCAATCCATATTTTCTTAAGATTTGTATGATCAAAATTATGATAAACGTGTGGATTAAATCCTATAATATATTGATAAAAAAAATGACAAATGACATGTTGAGAAAATTTGAAAAATATTGGAATGTGGTTTATGAAATAATGGGGGTTCCTATTGTTTTGGATCCTAGGTATAAAATAGAGTTGCTTGAATATTATTATGTTAAGTTGCATAGAAATGATGCTAGTGATCAAGTTAAGTCGATCGGACAATTCTGTTATGATTTGCTTTATGAATATATCAATTGAAAATGAATATGGTTTTAGTAGTGATTCTCAAATGTTGGATGCCCACATCAATAATGTTGAGGATAATGGTTTAGAAGACAATGATTTGTATGTTAGGAAGAAGAAAAAAGGCAACAAACTTCATTTGTCAAAACATGGTTGAATGTTAATTTAAAGGAGGATGTTTCACCAAGAAATCTTGATTTTGATATTTTGTTGTGGTTAAAGTTGAATGGTGTTAAGTATTCAACATTTCAAGTCATTGCAAATGATGTATTGGCAATTTATGTTTATATTGTAGCTTCTAAATCTACATTCAGTACCAACAGGCATATCTTAAATCCTCATCAAAGTCGACTTCATTGGACTATTTTATAGGCCTTCATTGGTGGAAGTTACTTCAGTTTCCAACTTCTACCTTGAAGATGAAGATGATCGTTAGAACATACTTACTTTGAACTTTTTTGTTTGATGATTTGGAATTTTTTGTTGTTTTGATTGATTAATTCGCTTATTGATTTGAAACTTTTGTTCAAATTGATATTTTCACTTCTAAAGAATTTGAAAATTATGAAAACATTGTAACTCCTAGAAAATTCAAACTAATTTTGAGATATTGTGACTTTATTATTTTGATTATTAGAATTTTAAAATTTAAGTTAAATGCTAGCCTAATTATTAATTTTTGATGTTATAAAAATATAAGTTTTTGGGGTAAGAGAGAATGTGAGGGTGTTAAAAATCATCCCGACATATGCATAGAGAATAAATTTAACTTTATTGTCATTTGACTCATTTGCTCTCAATTATACTCATTCCCTTTTGTCTTGCCTTTAAATCCTAAAACAACTTAATTATTCAATTCAACGATTTGGCAGAACCAAGTGAGTTCTTTCATATGAACTAATATTTAAATATCAAAATTTAATGACAATAATATTCAGAATTTAGAAATAATATCCTTATTTTAACTCAATTCATTTAAGTTCTAATAAGCATTAATAAGAGTGAAACGCCATAATTTTGTTACCTCCACGGTAAAACAAAAAATGCACTTAACGAGTCATGATGACCATAGTTCATATTTAATTTTCACTTACAATAGAGACAATATCCTTAATCCTCTTAGTGCGTTTCTTCTTGTCTCCTAATACTGCTAATTCCTTTCAGTGATTTTGTTTTTTTCAACTTTCCGTAAAACAACGCTTTCAATGACATCCAATGTGATATGAAAAGCAAAATCCCTCTTTTTTTTTCCTCTTACGAAATGTCCTTCTATACAACACAAAAATCGTGAACTCGTAAAAACTAACATAAAATAAAAAGGACCAATTTTTTATGCAGCAAAACAGCAGAGATCCAAAGTGGGGTTTGCTGTATCACATTCAGTTTTCAAAAGGGTTGTCGAAAATCACAGAGGGAGAGAGAGAGAATGGCTCAGTGGCAAGGTGATTCTAATGACGATATTGATTACATGTTTAAGGTTGTGTTAATTGGAGACTCTGGAGTTGGAAAATCTCAGCTTTTAAATCGGTTTGTTAGAAATGAATTTCACATGAAATCTAAAGCTACAATTGGTGTTGAATTTCTGACTAAGACGGTTCTCATGGATCACAAACATGTCAAGGCTCAGATTTGGGATACTGCTGGTCAAGAAAGGTCAAAACTTTCTTCTACCCAATATTTTTTTATTATGAATTGTTTTCATTTGATTTTATTTTCTGTTGTGGTTAAAATATAGTTTTTTTTTTTTTTGATAATTAACAATGTAGCTTAGATCTAAGAAGTCAAGATCTGATCTTTTAGCCAGCATGTAGTTTTTTAATATAATTTAATCAAATGATGCAAGTTGTAAATTGTGGTCCTTCAGCTACATGATTATAATAATGAAATTGTTTGAAATTTGATGGCTTCTTGGTTGTTGAATCATGTCGATTGTTACTTTATGCTGAATTTGGACTCCCCGCCGTCAAATTTTCCACGAATTCATGGAGATAGCTGCTCTGAGCCGTTGGATCAAGATCTGATGGCATTAATTTCGAGTTTGCTTTTAGAGCTGATTTACCGAGCTTAAAATTGGAACATCATAAGCCTTAAGCTATAAGCAAACTCAAAATTAGAGTCACCTGGCCTCGATCCAACGACTTCAAATAGTTGTTTGCATGAATGCGTTGAATGTTGCAGAGAATTCGAATTCACTTATAATTACTTGTAGCCACAAATCCCATGTATGCATGCAATCAACACCTCAATGACCGTTGGATTAAGATCAGATGGTCTAGTTTAATTTCCAATCTCGATATTTTCAAGTTTAAAAAAAAAAAAAAAAAATTGGCTTGCTATCTGCACCATCAAATCTCAATCCAATGGTCATTGATATATTGACTATGTGAATATTTGAATTTGTGACAGCTCCAAATCCAAATCCTTACATAATGGGGAAAGATACTAGTTTTGCCAATTGGCATGAAGCTGTGTTTTGCTGATTTGGTTCCAAAGAGTGTCCATCAAAATACTCTATGCATTTCAATTTGCATTTTCATGTGACAATGTTGATATTCATGACAGGTACCAAGCAATTACAACTGCATATTACAGAGGTGCAACTGGTGCATTACTAACATATGACATAACCAAGCGCCATTCCTTTAACCATATCGAAAAATGGCTAGACGAGCTACACATGCATGCCGATAAAAACATAGTTGTCATGCTCGTTGGCAACAAGTCTGACCTGAGTTCTATTCGAGAAGTGCCGACCGAGGAAGCAAAAGACTTTGCCAAGCAGAAAGGTCTCTTCTTCATCGAAACATCTGCGCTCGACTCCAACAATGTAGAACCAGCTTTCCTTGGTCTTCTTTCACAAATATATATGGCAGTTAGTAAGAAGCACATCACTGCAGATGGACATGAATCAAATTGGGATAAAGTAAACCTTGAATTTGTGGGAACAAAAATTAAGGTCTCATCACAAGAACCAGAATTTCAAAAATCTAAAAGGAGATACAATTGTTGCAGTATTTTATAGAATATATTTTCACCTAGAAGCTATTGATTATGTATATACTCTGCCATTATTTTCCCACTTCAATTCTTTTGATGTGTTTTAACTTTAAGGATAGTTTTTAGGCATAGTATTTTTGCCTTGGAAGTTACTTTGTTGTTTTGATTGGCATTGATATGAAATCAGCTAACGATTCATGAATTCTACAATGGATATAAGCTTCTACTCAATGTATTTAGAAAGTGACTTCTACTCAATTGGTTTTCAAAATTTTCAGTGACACGATTGGTCAAAGCTAGAACTTGGAGAGTTCGCCATGAGCACGTGTAGCGCGTTTTCAAATACAATATCACTTATTTATACAATGTTGTTAAATTGCTGCTATGATGGTGTCATATATTTATCACATAAACATTATCATTTATTCAAATTTCAATTGTGAGAAAGAGATCTAATCAATTTACCAGACACACACACAATGATGACTATCAACTCCTTCGCTTTCTAACAAAACCTAATTATGTAATCTGCTCCATGGCAAGTGAAAGTGCTGGTTGCATCATCATAAGCATAGCTATATGCCTGAGGACAGGAGGCTTTGAACACCTTTGAATAACTACTTGGCTGACACTTGTTTGGACTATTGAAGTCTCCAGTACAACAATATTCTGGCTTATTGAAAGCCATACAAGCACTCTTGCAACCAACAACGCAATCTTTGTTTCTCAACTCCAATCCAGTGGGACAATTTCTATTCAAATCCGAACGGCATTTAACAGTCTTACACTGTCCAGATCCTCTAGAGGGAATGATTGACACTGGCATGTTGTAACCATCAACAAGGCTAACATCATAAAAATCACCTTCTGGACTGTCTAGTGTAAACTCTGCCAATGAAGCTGGTGGTATACCTCCAGCTCCGGCGCATCTAAGTTTGCCTCCACAGTCTCCTGTGATGCATTTTCCGTGACCGAAGCCATCGAATGTGCATCCACGCCTCCCCCAAAAGCGGCCGGACCACCCTTTAGGTGCAGTAATGTTTATGGCCTGCCCAGGTCTTAGCCGAAAACCGCCATCAATGAGTGGAGGTTTTCCTGCTCCTGTTAGAATCCCTGGCCACATTGTGTTCCTACATTTGTTTTGCAAAGTAAAAATAGTTGCATCCACTCCTACAAATAAAACAAAAATAAAAAACTAGGTACATTGTTATAAAATTATTACAATAAATGTGAAAACATATAAATCCATAAAAATATAGGACGTTGTTAAGTAAAAAATTCAAATTAGTACTCCAATCATCAAAATGTCTTAGTCTATGACGATATAACATTGATAAACTATTTTGTTATCAAATTATATTTTTCAGAGACTTTCATGATAATAAATTGTATCTTTCAAATATTTTCAAATATTATTTTGATGATTCGAGAACTAATTTTCATTTTGTGCTAAGTCATGACAGTTTTTAATCATTACCTAAGGAGAAGAGCATGACAATAAGAGATAGTTGCTTCAATGCCATAAGAGATAGTATTAGTTTGTAGTTTCTGATTTGAGAAATTTAATATGAATTGCATGAACTTGGTGAGATACTTTTATAAGCAAGGAAAATTGGGAGGTTCAACAAACCTAGTCTTATAAGAATGCTGAACAAGGTGAAGTTTGCTTAATAATAGTGACTAACCATGTAACACTTTTTAAGATTGAAAGAATCAATAGATTAACAATATTTTTTCTGTGTTTACTTAGATGTTAAACTGTCCGGAGTTTTCTTAACTAAAATCAAAGAAAAAGGAGAATAAGTCCTCTAACTTGGAACTAAGAAAAAGAAAAAAATGACCTAAAGTAGTTCACCTAATTTATGAGCCCTCGAAGGCATATCCCATAATTTTAATGTTATAAGTTTATAGATCCTAATTTTACGATGAGTTTTTATATTGACATTATTTATTTATGTAGTCGGTTTAAAGTTACGATTGTAAGAGTTTTTTTTAGTTAAAGTTGTCAAAATAAGTTTGAAGTTAAATTGGTTGATTAGTATTTTAGTATGAACTGAATTTTAGAGATTTTTTTCTCACACATGATATATACATAGAAAATATATATGTGGATTTTTTTTAATATCCTCAAGTTGTTTACTTATAAACAAAAATAAGATTTTTATTTTTTAGATATGTACCTTGACAAAGTTGTCATTTTTAAAAAACATAAGAGGTTAAAAGAATTTTGAATATGTTCAATTAGCCCAAATAAACAATTGAGCCAGCCTGGCCCAATGGAATTAGAATTGATACGACATTAGTTTGAAAAAATTGTGTGCTAAAATATAATGTTTAGCCTAATGAGTTATCATCACAACTTTTATTTATTCATAAGTTTTGTTCTCTAAAAGATTGAATCTAACAAAAAAAACACTAGCATGAGGATGGTAGGTAAAGTCACCTCCAAAATAGATCAAGAACCAATTTAGAGTTAGTTTTCAAAGTAATAACTTGCAAACATAAATTCGAAGCAAACCAATCATTTGCGAATGATATAGAGTTCAACTAAAGGTTAGTTTAATGTCCACACGAGTATGAAAAACCATTGATACATTTCTCAATGTTGTTGCTGATGATTCCGCCATAACCGAACACTTAGAATTATCGAAGGAGCTTCCATAAATGTTTTATGATCTACAACTTATTTGATCTATCAAAGATAAGTTTTAGAAATATTTATATCTAATGCAAAACATCCCTCAAGAGCAACCTAAAACACAAGATAAAAGAACGAGCAATAACAAACTCGTAAGCATGTAACTTTTCCTCAATTGATATTCTTAATGTTTTAAACATTATTTAGATGGGGAGAATAAATTATTTGTTGTGTATGGTTGGAGACCCTAGCTTATTATTCAATTTAATCATTAATCAATTAAAACTTTTAATAATAAATAACTAATATAATTAAGTAAAGTAGGTGTTTACATAATAATTTTGAAATATAATAATTAAATAAAAAATATTGTAATACGTTGATATCAAGACTAAGAGCACAGCAGAAAAGGATGCCAAGAAACATGTCGAATGAGATGCGTCCCAGTGGCGATGGCCAAGAGTGGCTCTAAGCTTGATAATGGCGATTGCTCATCTACCTTCCAATATTAATTTGTTCATAATATAAATAAATAAAAAACACTATTGAATTCCTGCTTTCAGTAATATATTACAATTCTTTTTTCACAACAAGAATCTCCTTTCCCGTAATTTTCTGTATTTTTTTGGGCTTAAGCAACTACCCTTGATAAATTGTAGTCTAGTACTATTAGCAAGCAAGTTCGGTCGTATATATTTTGGCCCGTGGATCATATCGAGTCGTTCCAACATGTCTGATAACCTTTTTTTAGTAAAAAAATTATGTTTATTTTGTTGAAAAGAACTTTTTATTTATTTATTAAATATTAAATGTAATGGCATAATGATATATTTTTTTTCCAAAACGTTGACCTAAAAAAATAGAAAAAAGGCATTGCACGAACACTATAATAACTATGCACACTCTTTCAATCATGTGATTTAACATATTAAATGATTAAAATTAAATTTGTATAAAAAAATTAAATAATAATGTAAAATTATTTTATATCATCGATGCACCGTCTTTATATTTTCAAAAAAATATATTAAAATTCTTTTAAATAGGTAAATTAACTAAATATTAATGATATATATCACTCTTTGTTATTCAACATCAATTTTTTTTAACGTAATTTTTATTATCAATTTACCATTTTATTTTCTTTTTATCATTTTATTTCATCACATGATCAAAATACTAGATGTATTATATGACTCTATTCCTTTCTCTTCTTCCAATATGTTAATTAGGTATATGAGTATAGAAATATTTCCTTACATTAAAGAAAAGTGTCTATGGTACATCTATGTTAAAAATTAAGGTGTAAATGCATTACTGTGGTAAATTAAAATCCCTAAAATAAAGGGCGTTTTCTGTTCTTTCTTCTTCTTTTTTTCCTCTGAAAAGCACGAAAAAAAGCAGCGCAGTCTCTACCCTAATATAGTTCATTCGCAAATATCAGTATCGGAAACATTTATCCTCTCACTCGCGCATTGCTAACCACGCTCTCTCTCTAGACATAAGACATGGTGAGTTTCTTTTCCAAAATCTCATCACTTTCAGTACTTGTATGATATAATATAATGCATCATCATTCATCAAACACGCACAAACACAAAACACTAACTTTTTTCATTTTACCAGTCTGCTCGGAAAGAAACGGTTCTCGATTTGGCGAAATTTATCGACAAAGGAGTTCAAGTCAAGCTTACTGGTGGAAGACAAGGTAATCAAACAACGCTTTTTAACTATTTTGATATCTTAATCCTAGGGCAATCCCTTTTCTTCTTCATTCACTTCTTTCATAATATTTTGATATCTTAATCTTGGTGAGAATTTGCAATGTGAGTGTAATTACTGGAGTAGCTAATGCTTGTATCTTTAAGGGCGTTTCTTTCCCCTTAAAATTGAGATTGGCTTCTAGTTTATGAGGGCTACTCCATTGAGATTAACACTTGTTTCCTAACTTATGGAATGGAATCCTTTTAATAATAAGTTTGTATTCGTATGGAGAATTTAAG
Organism: Cicer judaicum; assembly: GCA_037974835.1. Classification (NCBI taxonomy): domain Eukaryota; kingdom Viridiplantae; phylum Streptophyta; class Magnoliopsida; order Fabales; family Fabaceae; genus Cicer; species Cicer judaicum. Next base: position 9,613,017 of record JBBPBS010001102.1, on the reverse strand, counting down.
TGAGGTCTTAAAAGGTTGAGGTGGAGAAATTAATTTCGAACTTGCTTAAGTTGTTATTTAGGGTTTATTTGGTTCAACGGAGGGAAAAAGAGGAAAGGGGAGGGATTTTTTATATTAGAAGGTTTGGACGTTACTGGATCATTTAAACTATTCTTTTTATTGAAATTTTTGTTTAGAAGTATATCCAAACTGATTCTATGTTTATGGCTTCTCTTTCCATGGATTTGACCTTGTGTAAGAGTAATTGTTGTTTTGGAGAATATCTTGTCTTCCCCATTATTAATTTCCTTCTTCTATCATAGATATTTTGTTTCAGGTCAAAGAGAAAACGTTAGTAAGGTCATATTTTTTTTTTTTTATTCATTTTATTTTGTTAGGAAACTAGTAGTCAAGTGTGGATAGGAAACACAAATTTATTTTATTCACACCGGTTATCTCCCGACTCCCACTCTGTTGTATGGCAGAAGGCCAAAAACACGCCATTGCAGTCTACAGTGCCGCCGTGACAGGCATTTCTTCACAAATTGTCTAATGTTGTTGAACAAAATCCGGCACACCATGGTTGCCAATAAAGTAGCAAATGAAATTATGAACTGAAAATAGAAAAGACCAATAGAGTAGCACTCAAGGACTTGCAAGTTGCAACCTCCCTACTACTCAAATCACTCAATACATGCTGATATCCACATCCTCTCTTATCCTTCCAACAGCATTTAAACAACCCCGCCATAGCAGAATTCCCCGTTTTCGTTCTCTCTTGTTTACCTATTATTCAACATTCCGTTTACCGATTAAACATTCAGCCGTAGCAAATTAACTATAACAATTATTCCCACAGCCCTCTTCTTGTCCCTGCTTATGTTTTTCTTCCTAGTATTTACATGGGTAATGAGGTGTCTAACATATTACAATTTGTGGAATTGCAGTGACAGGTACTCTGAAAGGATATGACCAGTTACTTAACCTTGTCCTGGATGAAGCTGTTGAATTTCTTAGAGGTAAATACAACATAGTACAACCACCTTGTTTTTACATTTAGTAACTCAATTAGTCAATCACATATATTTTGACATTTATAACTTCTTCCATCCTATTACACATTGAAATAAGATGGTTTGTCATGATTCGAGGGGAATTAAGGGAAAATTCATCTAGTTCAGGGAATAATTGGTGGTGTTTTTATAAAGAAAAAATTGGACCTTTTTGAGTCTAAAATATGTTTATAAAGAGTTTATGGCAATTTAATAAACTTTTCAAAGATTAGAAGGAAAATAACTTTTAGCTTTTGTTTTTAATCAAAATTTCTGAACAAAAGCTATTTTATCAATGTGCTTTTTCCCTAAGCTGAAATTTTTTGTTTCTTTCATAATGTTATCTAAGTACCTAGAGGGACTTCTGCCAACTCATGAGAGCAGAAGCCTGAATGAATGATAAACTAAAAGTAGCATGCTTTAACATCCATTTTCAACTGAAATTGCCCACATTGATACTGCTTTAACTTTTTGAAGTTGATTATGTTTTCTTATTTGTTTTGGCAATATGTAAAATGTCAAAATCTTTATGATTGCTTGAAAGGTCAGTGGTGCAACATGAATGAAGGCCATATGATACACTTTCTGTTTAATTAGATTTCGTGAATAATTTACTATTACAAGTGGTGCATTTGCATACATGTTAACGTTTCAGGTCAAGGGTATCGAGCTTGGTGATTCATGTAATTTGATAGTATCTAATCATCTATATATAGTTGTCATACAATTTTTTAAATCATCCTTGAAAATCTGTCTATTTTAAGAGCGAAAATATGTTTGGCTTGGCTAGTGATACTTGATTTCTCAAAGAGGTGCTTGAGAAGGAAATTAACAATGCCCTTCTGCAAAGCAACTCTTTATTTTCTAATGAATGGAGTTGAGTGGTTATGTCTCATTAAAATAAGAACATGTTTATTTATTTGTTTACAATATCTCATTTCAATTCATAACCAAAATCTATGTATTTTAATTTTCTTGTGCTGCAGATCCTGATGATCCACTGAAAACTACAGATCAGACCAGAAGTCTTGGCTTAATTGTATGCTTCTTTCTTTCCCATCTAATCTGTTCTAAAACATAAATTTCTAGTATATTTATACTGTAATTGTTTTCTAATTTCCTAGTCAATTACTTATTGACAAAACATAATTTGTCATACAGATGTTTTGCTTTTCTAATTAGAAAAGTGAAATCGCTTATTAATTGAAACTGATGGAAAGTTCTTGTTTGCATTGAAATCTTTATGAAAGCTAGACTGTGAAGTTAGAAGCTGAAATTGCAGTTTCCTTTGAATGACCAAACTATGATGGATGGTTTTTGCCACCTTTGTTTTGTTGTACAAGTAGGAGCCTGCTAATGCTATAAGATTTTTACTCCCTCTTCTTGGCAAAGCTTTGATTCTTTCCATTTGTAGAGTTAAACAAATTTGTCGGGCAAAAAAGCTAGGCCAGTTTATTTTGTGAAAACACTATTTTTTCATTTCCTAAAATTTGTGCTGATTTTACTTTTGTTGATAAGGAGATAAGAGAAAGCATTTCTTGCAAGTTACACAACCTAAACAAATATTTGAATGTTTATTTTCTTTTCACTATATGCTCTATACATATTATTACTCTTGGAACTAAACTTCTTTTATCTTAATGCAGGTTTGCAGAGGAACTGCTGTCATGCTCGTGTCCCCAACTGATGGTACAGATGAGATCGCAAATCCCTTTATTCAGCCAGATGGGGCCTAGGTGTAAATGTATGTATAAAATACCTTATATGTATGCTATCCAAGCCTCCCATCATTTTAGTTATCAACCATGATTGTGATCTGCTTGGCATTTACACTCCTATGTGGAACCACTTTACTTTTGATGAAAACAATTTGTGTTTTGTTTTTCTGATTGAACTGAACATTCCTATAATGTGAGTTCAGGTGCTTAGATGACAATGTGATATCATATCTTATCCCTCCGTTTTTGTGTCAATTGTCTAGTTTCTTAAGCTTTCAAAATTATGCACATTTATTTTTTCTTGTCTCTTATAGTATTCTGAAAGATAAGAAGATTCATTAAAAAATAGTTCAAAATGTTGAAGTTTGAGATTTAGTTGATTATATGGTGTTTAGCAATCAGCATTCTTAAATTTCACATGCATAATTTCACTGCAGGCTGTGTTAATCATGCTTTAGTATAGGAAAGATAAATTGTTTGATTGATATTGCCTCTAACATAGTTGCTTGATATGAAGTTAGTAACAAATTAAAATGCGTTACAAAAATGAGAAGGGAGAGCACATGAATTGGACAGCTCGATCACATGAATTGGACAGCTCAAAACACTAAGTCATTAATTTAAGATAAAATAACTTATAATCATGTGAAAAAGAAGCAATTGCAAGACTCAAAATTTAAGATAAAAGTTTGGGAAGACAAACAATGAATTGATTATCATAGCCTTTATAAATAATCGATAGCAGTTTCTCTTAAGAAAAATATTGGAATTAATTGCAACAGTGCAACTCCAGATTTATTCACTCAACAAAAAAAAAATCAGATTTATTCTACTATATGCATTAATTGCAACTTCATTTGCAGGTAAAATATGACATTTTTTTGTTTACACATGTGGGTTAAAAGAACTAAAGAAATTTAAGAAGTCAGTAAGTTTTTTTTACATTATTTGTCTCTTATTTTTCAATTCAAAATCTCAATCTTTTTTGTTTTTGATAATATATACGAAATCTCAATCATAAATTGATTTTCAGTCTTCAAATTTTTAGGATAGTGGAGTGAATATTTTATTTTGGCAAAACACATTAAATATTTTGTTAAAGAATAAAACCGGGGTATTAATTAATACAGCTGTCCATAAAAAAAAATAGGATTACTTACAAGAGACCGTTAACGGTCACTTAAGATATTTTAGAATTCAATTTATTATCGATTTTGCAAAAAAATAAGATATTGCAATTGAGAATAAAGTAAATTCTGAACTGGACTTTCAATAATTATTCAAAAACAAAATCTTTTTTAAAAAGATAATATTTGGATTTTAATCTTCATAAAACTTTTCTATAAATACACTATTGGTATGAGAAGTTGTAAAGACAACACAACACTATTGAATTGAAAGAGAAAAGAAAGTTTGATGGAGAAGAAAATAATGTTGCAAGATATTGATGCTATGATGGAAAAGAAAAAGAGCATTCCTTTCAATCCTAAGGTCAATTTTACTTTGAATATATTTTTAGCGCAAGTTGCTCCACATTTCTACTTTGAATACATTTCTACACCAATCAAGAATTATCACAAATAGAAGAATTATATCAAAGTGTTTGTCAAGAAACAAACTCACCACTTATTTCACAAAACACAATGAAAAAAGAGAAAGTGGATAATAATAAGAAAAGGCGTTGTCCAACTAATGAAGGTTGCATGTCTTATGGAAAAAGAAGAGTGAAACCAAAGATCATAGAGAAAAATGAATCATCACAACCACCAAAATTGCCTATTCATGTCAAGGACAAGATTACAAAGTTGAATGGCACTAATGTAAGGTATGTTATGTGCAAGACTTTGTATAAAATGGATCTCAATGAAAATAACAATCGTCTTTCAATGCCAATTAAAAAAATCAACTGTGATTTTCTCACTAAGATAGAGGAGAAAATATTAGATACAAGGGAAGAAGATAAATCTCTCGGTTTAGAAGTGATTGTATTGGATCCTTCATTTAGAGAGTTTACTATGTCTTTGAAAAAATGAAAGATGAACTCAACAAGTGTTTATAATCTTATTACGAATTGGAAGCTTCTTGTGTCGCAAAACAATTTGAAAAAGGATAAAAAACTCAATATTTGGTCATTTAGAGTCAATGACAAGCTGCACTTTTTACTCGACGATTAGAATATGTAGTTATCATCAAGACTTTTAATTTTGTGATTGTTATTATTGTTTCTTGACAATTATCCACAAAAGAAATAAAAAAATATTATTTCTTTCATCATGTTGTATTTGAGTTTTTTTTATTAGTGAATGATTTTTTTCTTACATTGGTCACATGCCTTTGTGAGCAAATTTAATGTACGATGATATTGTTTTTTTCTCTTTATTGAGATAAAATTAATGTTAAAAGACACTTTTTTGTTTAACTTACTCTGAGTCACTTATAAATTTATTTTATTTTCTATTTTCACACTTTGCGGATAGTAACAAATTAATATGGTTGAGGTAAACAAAATTATAATTAGAATGATATTCAATAAAAATTATTAGATTTAAACTATTGCTTACGTAAATGAATATTGGAATACAAATTAGTCACTGATTATTAAACACATAAATAAACATATAAGTAATTAAGACTCTTTTGTAAAATTTTATTGTCCATTTCATAAAACTATTTTTAAATTATAAGATATATCAATGATTTTTTTTACAAAAAATACCTCTAATTAAATGGATTTATTAGATTTCACTCCTAAATAAAAATTTCTTATGTGTTTAATTTTAGTATACGCTTGTGTGTACAATTTTAGACTTCTTAATATAAACCACCATGTCACACCTAATAGCTACACCGACCTCTTTACTACGATGGTTTCGGATGACGGTATCAAAATCTTATATTGCATGGACATTATGGATCAACTCTTGATATCATGATGATATTAGACGATCAGAAGTGATATTTTTATTAATTTAATCGTTCATCTTTGTTTATTTTTTTTATTTTTGAATGAACCGGATATAAGGGTATCGTTTTTAATCGTTCATCCGACGGACGGATTCCAAAAACCATTCAATTACATGCCCTTAATGTATTTACACAGAGAAGGAAAATGATGTATTGTTATAGAGTACAAATAAAGAAAATATACGAAGTTAAATAATAATTTTTTTCATCTATGTTCTTATATTTTCCCCTAAGTATAAGAATATGTCATCATTTTTGTTTGGTACTTTATACTTCATAGGCAATTTGTGATAACTCTTAAAATCAAATATCATAGAGAAAAAAAATCTTCACAATCACCAAAAATGCTTATTCATATCAAGGACAACATTATAAAGTTGAATAACACTAATGTAATGTATGTTATGTGCAAGACTTTGTATAAATCCGATCTCAACAAAAATAACAATAGTCGCAATTAAAAAAATTAAATATAATTTTCTCGTTAAAATAGAGAAGAAAATATTTTAGATACAATGGAAGAAGATAAACCTTTTGGTTTAAAAGTGATTGTATTAGATCCTTCGTTTAGAGGGTTTACTAAAAAGTGGAAGATACACTTGACTAATATTTATAATCTTATTATTAATTGGAAGCTTATTATGTTGCAAACAATTTAAAAAAGGATAAAAAACACAAATTAGTCATTTAGAGTCAACGACAAATTGCACTTCTTATTTGACGATTAAAATTCTTAGTTATTAACAAAAAATTTAATTTAATTTTATGATTGTTATTATTGTTACATGACAATTATCCAAACAATAATATATTTCACTTTCATCATGATGTATTAATTTTTTTTTATTATTGAATGATTGCTTTCTAATGTTGATCACATATTCCATGAGGAAATTTATTGTACAATTTTATAGTTTATTTTTTTTATTGAAGTAAAACTAAAGTTAAATAATACGTGGACTTATAATTTTTTTTGTTCAACTCACTTTTAAATTTATTTTATTTTATCATTTCATAATTTACATTTAGTAACAAGTTATAATGGTTGTGTGAAAAAAAATAATATAATTATAATGATATTCAAATAAAATTATTAAATTTAAATTATTGCTTATGTAAATGAATATAGGAATACAAATTTATCACTAATTATTAAACACATGAGTAAACATATAAGTAATTTAGACTCTCTTGTAAAAGTTTATTGTATATTTTCATAAAACTATTTTTAAATTACAAGATATATTAATTATATGTTTAAAAAAAAAACCTTGGTTAAATGGGTTTCTTAGATCTCACTCCTATATAAAAATTGCTTATGTTTTTAATTTTAGTAATTACTTATGTGTTTAATTTTAGACTTCTTCAAACATGTATAGGATAATAGGGAATTGTAAACAACCCTTTTGCATGATTACACAAATTAAGTTGGCAATATTGATAATAGATAATTGAATGGGAACACCTAATTCATATGTTGACCTCTTTGACTTGATGGTTTCCCTTGATGGTATCATGTGTTTTATTATGTGGTCTTGCATTCAAATCATATCTTAAGCACAGTATGAATCAGCTCTTGATACTATAATGAGACGATCAAAGAGTTATTTTTAATTTTTTTATTATATGCTTTATTATTGCTTATTTTGTATCTGTGAATTTTGTGAATGAACATGAATTAGGGGTCCTCTCAAATTAAAGATAGATTTTTATATATTGTTTTTTCAAAAAAATCATTCAAAAATTATAATATCATATACCACTTATGGCTGAATCCCATGCAAATGTACAGTCCTCTGCCCAAGCTACTACTCATGGTGCTCAAGCTATTGCTTACACCAGTGGTCAAAGAAATGTGCAAACGAATGAGTTCAAGGTGATAGATTGATTCTACAACGCTAATCCTCCATCGTTTGAAGGTCAATATAATCCTTCACGTTTTTATTTATAAGGAATTTCTCTACTAGATGATAAAATTCAAAAATATTATTTTGGGGTTTAGGGTGTCACAATAGAGAAGCTGACGAAAGAGCATTCAAGTCACACACAATTGCCTTCAATAATAGGATCTGCACATTAGACTACAGTCTTTTACTCAAAATCTTGAGAGTTCCTAAATTTCTAACACAACAATCATGCAATGATAAAAAAAAAACATGCATGACATTTTAAAATCATTTGAGTGCAGTTTCAAATAACCTATATGCTAAAAATTTCATTTCCTCTCGCTCTAAGTTCTTCTAACCCATAATGCCCCAAAAATAATTTCTGACAAGAAGTAAATAATTTAAGTGAATGAATTCTCAGAACCCTCATGTTAAAAGAAGTTAATGTAACATAACTCATAGTTTGTTAAGAAGGAATTTTTATACTTCGTCTGGTTGTGGGATTTGTTTGTTTTATCAGCTGTTCTGCCACTTATACTCTAGTTTGAATTTGAGATCCCTCAAATGTTGCTCCATATCTTCTTTTAGTGTTACTTTGGACTATTAATGGATCTTGAAAGGAAGAAAGCGACATCCAAGGGGTTGGGCATGTGTAGAAGACTTTAGAGAACTTTTGTCTTTGAAGGATTTTGGAAAGAAGAAGAAAATTGATGGAAGAGAGACAATGAACAATAACTGTGTTAGTGTTTTCAACATATTTTGAGAGAAAGTGAGATTTTTTGGTGGAAAAGAGGGTGCATTCAGTGGTGAAATAAAATAGAGGTTTTCTTAGTTAAAGGTACTCGAGAGAAAGAAAAAAAGAAATAAAGGTGGCATGTTATTTCTTTGCCACTTGGACTTGTTAATGCTACTACTTTCCTATTCTACCATTGATCCTAATTTAATCATACTAAAAATACAACATTAATAATTAATAGAATTCTACTAATTGTAATCAGTACTTAAATCTTACCAATTTCTAAGGTAACGAGAGGTCTCATTATATCAGCCTCTAACTCCCTAGTTGTTTCCTCTAGTGATATTCCTTCCCAAACACCCTTCACTACAGGAATGGCCTAGTTCCTCCCAACCTTTATACTTTCATCAGCAATATAAATTGACACATGATTATAGTTATAGTTTGGCTTGTTAAATGATTCTAGACCTCATAATTCTCTTATCCCATTCCTTTGACAAGCATAGGAAAGTTACAAATTTATGAACTTATACTGCCTCATATGAAGCTCATCCTATATTGGAGTGATAACTATTTTATTTTATATGTATGTTCTACCATAGAGGCAATTACTTGTCCCAACTTCCCTAATCCTCTAAAACTGAAGGGCTCAACCTGTCTCATAGAGTCTGGAATATTTCTTCAACTTTCTCATCAACCTGTGAATGGTAATCAATATTAAGCTGAAAGGTGCTCATGTAGCCTCACTATCTCTTTTATAATGAGTTAACATGAAGCTGGTACATCTCTCAACCTCTTGTAATGGTTAATGTTATAGGTAGTTAACTAGTGAAAAGAAGGTTACTATATGTATTCCTTGCAACTTTAATCATAGTTAAAATTTATTTGTTTACAAATATATATGAAAAAACTTAATATAACTAAATTTTTTAATAGATACTCAAAAAAAATTATAGTTGAAACATGAGAAAAAATAATTTTTTTTATGGTCAAAGAATATATAATTAATTTAATATTTTAATAAAAATCAGATTACTTTTATGTACAATTTGTTTTAGACAATGTGACTATATAGTTGATATAGATAGTTAACTGGTCTTGGAAAAAAAAATACAGACTTAACTAGGAGTTTTTTTTATTTTTTTATTTTATTTTCTGAAAGTTAACTAGGATATTTGTTTTAAGATACCGTAAAAGAAAGCGTATTTGTTTTTAGACGTTCTTTTTTCCCAAGAAAGAGTATTTATTTTTGGACGTTTAAGGAACAAAAAGTAAGTTTTTTTTACATTATCTGCCTCTTATTTTTAAATACAAAATCTCAATATTTTTTGTTGTTGATAATATACACGAAATCTCAATCTTTAATTTGATTATATCATAAATTGATTTTCAGTCTTCAAAATTTTAGGATAGTGGAATAAATATTTTATTTTGGCAAAACACATTAAATATTTTGTTGAAGAAGAAAACCGGGGTCTTAATTAATACAGCTGTCCGTAAAAAAAAAAAATAACAATACAACTCTATAAATAATGAGTAATAATTTCACTTGAATTTAATACGATTACTTCCAAGAGACTGTTAACGGTCACTTAAGATATTTTAGAATTCAATTTATTATCGATTATGCAAAAAAAATAAGATATTGCAATTGAGAATAAAATAAATCAGAATTTTTTGAACTGGACTTTCACTAAATCTACTTTTATAAGATAATCTTTTTTTAAAAAGATTGTTTATTCAAAAATAAAATCTTTTTTAAAAAGATAATTTTTGGATTTTGATCTCCATAAAACTTTTCTATAAATACACTATTGATATGAGAAATTTTTATCACAACACAACACTATTGAAAGAGAAAAGAAAACCTGATGGAGAAGAAAATAATGTTGCAAGATATAGATGTTATGATGAAAAAGAAAAAGAGTATTCCTTTTAATCCAAAAATTCATTTTACTTTGAATATACTTTTAGCGCAAGTTGCTCCACATTTCTACACGAATCAAGAGTTATCACAAATAGAAGAACAATATCAAAGTGTTTGTCAAGAAACAAAGTCACCTCTTATTTCACGCAAAACAATGAAAGAAGAGAAATCGGATTATAACAAGAAGAGGCGTTGTTCAACTAATGAAGATTGCATGTCTTATGGAGAAAGAAGAGTGAAACCAAATATCATAGAGAATAACGAATCATCACAACCACCAAAATTGCCTATTCATGTCAAGGACAAGATTATAAAGTTGAATGGCACTAATGTAAGGTATGTTATGTGCAAGACTTTGTATAAAACGGATCTCAACGAAAATAACAATCGTCTTTCAATGCCAATTAAAAAAATCAAATGTGATTTTGTCACTAAGATAGAGGAGAAAATATTAGATACAAAGGAACAAGATAAATCTGTCGGTATAGAAGTTATTGTGTTGGATCCTTCGTTTAGAGAGTTTACTATGTCTTTGAAAAAATGGAAGATGAATTCGACAAGTGTTTATAATCTTATTACGAATTGGAAGCTTCTTGTGTCGCAAAACAATTTGAAAAAGGATCAAAAACTCAACATTTGGTCATTTAGATTCAATGACAAACTACACTTCTTACTTGACAATTATAATTCGTAGTTATTATCAAGATTTTTTGTTTTGTAATTGTTATTATTATTTCTTGATAGTTATAAAAAAAGAAATAAAAAAATATTATTTCTTTTGATGTATTTAAGTTTTTTTTCATTAGTGAATGATTTAATTCTTACATTGGTCCCATGCTTTCGGGAGCAAATTTAATTTATAATTTTGCTGTTTTTTTTTTCTCTTTATTGAAGTAAAATTAATGTTAAAGGACACTTATAATTTCTTGTTTTGCTTGCACCGAGCCACTTATAAGTTTATTTTATTTTCTCTTTTCACAATTTGCAAATAGTAACCAGTTATAATGGTTGAGTGAAAAAAGTTATAATTAAAATGATATTCAATCAAAATTATTAAATTTAAACTATTGCTTATGTAAATGAATATAGGAATACAAATTGGTTACTAATTATTAAACACATATGTAAACATATAAGTAATTAAAATTCTCTTGTACAATTTTATTGTCCATTTTCATAAAACTATCTTTAAATTACAAGATGTATTAATTATTTTTTTACAAAAATAACTCTAATGAAATGGATTTATCTGATCTCACTCTAAAATGGGTTTTATTAGATCTCACGCATAAATAAAAATTGCTTATGTGTTTAATATATATATATATATATATATATAAAAGCTAAATTACATTCGTGGTCCCTTAACTTAATTTCAGATAACGTTTTAGTCTTTTATCTTTTTCTTTCTCTCAAGTTGGTCATTTATTTTAATTTTAAGTGATAATTTAATATTTTATGTTTTAAAATTTTAAAAATGTTGTCCTTTTTTCTATAAAAATTTAAAAATAATTATCAAATTTTTCAAACAAAACTCATAAAATTAATTATTATCTTCAATAAAATACAAATTTGATCAAATTATATACCGTACAAAACAATCACAGCCAAAAAATTAACCGACGGTCGGTTTCCAAAAACCATTCAATTACATGTGTTTACGCAGAGAAGGGAAATGATACATGGTTAAAGAATAATTCTTTTAATCTATTTTCCACTAAATATAAGAATAACACAAGTAATCATTTTTTTTTTTTTTATAAAGCCGGTTCGTACTTCATAACATCACTCCATATAGCAATTTTTAAAAAATATATTTATTTTTTATAAATGTCGCTACAAGAAAAACCTTAATTTGTAGTTAACTTTATAAATATTTTGTGGCCGAATAAAACCTTCACAAATTAGTGATCGAAAAAGTCGTCACAAAGGCCAAAATTGAAATTGGTCTTTATTTGTGGCTGAAAAAGCCCTCACAAATTTTTAAATATTTAACTGAATTTTGTGGCTGCCTACACAAAACCACAATGTTGTGATTTTTGAGGGCTTAGTCAGCCACAAAATCCAGTTAAATATTTAAGGAGTTTGTGAGGGCTTTTACGGCCACAAAAAATGCATTTTGTGAGGGCCAAATCCGTCACAAAAGAGTGACGTGACCAATGGCATTTGTGGCTACAAAGGCCGCCACAAAGGAATGACCACGTGGAATTTGTGGCTGCAAAGGCCGCCACAAAGGAATGCCCAATCCAGCTGGAATTTGTGGTTGCAAAGGCTGCCACAAATGCTCAAGGCAACACTATATATATTTTTCTCCCTCCTACTTCATTTTTTCACATCCAACTTCTCTCTAAAACCTCATAATACTATTCTCTCCTCCTTCTCTCTACACAAAATTACTCTTCATTTAAATATTTTATTATTAATATTTTATTATTTAAATTAATCTTTAATTTAATTATTAATCTTTATTTTTAATTTAAATATTTTATTTTAAATTTTTAATTATATTAAGATTAGTTTATTATATATTAAATTTAATTTATAATTACATTATATTTTAAATTTAATTTAAATTTTAATTTAATTATAATTTAAATTTTAATATTATAATTATATTAATTTATTATATATAATATTTTAATAAACTATTAATTTTGAATTCAAAAATTAATTTATTAAATAGGAATTATTTTGTGGCGGCCTAAGCCCTCATAAAATATATTATTTTTTAATTACGTTGGCATTTGTGGCGGCCAAAAGCCCTCACAAAGGTCCAATCAAGCAAATTCAGCATGTCCTTTGTGGCGGCCTATGCCCTCACAAAGGGAGACTTTTGTGGCTGCAAAAGCCCTCACAAATGCCAACCTGTTCCAGGCATTTTGTAGCTGCAAAAGCCCTCACAAATTTTTGTGACCAGCTTCTTTGTGGCCGGCCGCCAAAAACCCTCACAAAATCCACCTTTGTTGCTGTTTTTTTCCCTTTGTGAGGGCTTTTGGCCCTCACAAAATTCATGTTTTCTTGTAGTGTGTATCTTTTTACGAGTGTTCTTCTTTTAAATAATTATTGATCACATCTTCTTGTAAATAATCCACATCTTCTTGTAGATTCTGATAAACTCTTTTTTGTAAATATTTCATATTTTCTTGTAGATAAATCTTGATAAAATCATCTTGTAAATAATTTATATCTTCTTGTGATAAATCATGATCAAATCTTTTTGTAAATGATCCATAGTTTCTTGTTGATAAGATCTTGATTTTATCTTCTTCAAATCTTGATCATATATTCTTTTCAACTTGGTCATATATTTTCTTCAATTATAAATCTTGATCAAATTTTAATTTAAATTTTCTTTAAAAACATGAATCTTCTTTCATACTCTTGTTTGATTTGAGCATGAATAGATTTGGCTTGTTATTGGTATCTTCACAAGTTTTTGATTCGGCTAAGTTTTTTTTTCATACTTAGTTCTTTTAATTTCAGTCGTTAATTTTCCATCAAAGGCATTGACTTTCTTGCTGAAGTGATATGTTGTGTTTCTTGAATAATGATAGTCACAGCCAAAATTGTATTACATAGAATTAGTGACATTGGACACATCACCTTGTTTAAACTTCAGAGTCCGTGCAACATTAGAGGTTGCATATCAAAGACATCATTTTGAGTGTGTTAAACCATTTTGATCAGTGGATTGTGGAATTTGATTTTATAATTTGAACAATCTCTTTAGATTTAATTATACCTTGATATGAATTCTTCAGAGGAATGCTGAGTTTCTACTCATTAGAGACATGCAAGGGCTTTCAGAGGCATCCTTCAAATTCATTATTTAGAGGTAGTTTTCAGACTTAGTTTAAGAGCCATTTTTTTGAGGCAGTTATCAAACCTAGTTATTAGGCCCAATCTTGAGACCCAATCATCAGACCCAGACTACAAACCTATACTTCCTAGGCAATCTTTGTAACCTTCAGAGACACGTTACTTTCAGAGGTATATGTTCAGAGGCAGACATGTATATTTTGTGTTCCTATGATCTATTTATCTCGTCACTTCTTCTGGTGACTTTCCTCTAGTGCTTCATATGGTTTTCTTCTTCCAATTTTTTGCATACTTAATGAAGCCATTCATCCAAATTCATTATTCTTCATAAAATAATTTTGTTAACATCAAAACTATAAGTGGAAAACTAGATTGGTTCCAACAATCTTCCCATTTTTTATGATGACAAAATTTTATTTTTTATAATATTTTTTCTTATATTACTTGATTCCCCCTGACTTAAGGCTACCCCTAAGTCCAAGTATTTTTTTTTCATTATCTCCCCACATTATTGTTGTCAAATATCTTTCTTCCCCTTTTGTGATTAGATAAAAAGACTTGGAACTTTTTTTTAATAGAATGAATAGAACATAAAACATAACCTAATATGAACATAACATAAAATTGATCATAGTATAAATTTAAACTACTCTAAGCTTGGCACAACATCATTCAAGTATAAAGGTAAGGTTTAGATTTTTCCTAATGAAGCCAAATCTATCTTCAACTAGTGGTTTGGTGAATATGTCAGCCCATCGCTGTTTATTATGTACAAACTGGATATTTAGTACTCCATTTAACCAAAGTCCTTAATGAAGTGATGTTTGATTTCTATGTGTTTGACTCTAGAATGTAGGATCAAGTTCTTGGTTAGGAAAATAGCAGAAGTGTTGTCACATAATATGGGAATGTTACTCTCAAGAATCTAGTAATCTTTCAATTGATATTTCATCCATAGCAATTGATAACTGCAACAAGCTGCTGAAATGTACTTCGCGTATGTTGTTGACATTGCAATTGTACTTTGTCTCTCACTTGACCATGGGATTAAGTTTTCACCAAGAAATATGCAGTTTCCACTTGTGTTTTTTCTCTCGAGTTTGTCTACAACATAAAAAACATCATTATAGCCACTTAATTTGTACTTAGTAGATTTCTTGTAGAACAAGATAAGGTTGGTAGTACCTTTTAAGTATCTAAGGATCCTCTAAACAAAAATTAAATGAGATTCCCTTAGATCAGCCTGAAATCTTTCACACATACATGAAAGATAATATCAAGTCTAAAGGCAGTAAGATAAAACAGTGATCCAATTATTCCTCTCTATGTTTTCTGGTCAACCTTCTGGCCTAATTCATCCTCTTAAGTGAACATGTAAGGTGCATTGGTGTAGCCATAGGTTTAAAATCATTCATTTTAATCTTCTTGAGAAGCTCCATTGTATATTTTGTTTGATGAATGTATATGTCTTTTTGAGTTTAATGAATTTTTATCCTTAAGAAGAACTTAAGTTCTCCAATCATGCTCATTTGATGTTCTAGATGCATTAAGTTAGCAAATTCTTGACAAAAAGTGTCATTAATAGATCCTAAAATAATGTCATTAATATAAATTTGAATGATAAAAATGTCATCTTCTATTGATTTTCTATAAAGAGTGTTGTATACTTGTCCTATTTCAAAATTGTTTTTAAGAAATAAGTTATTTGGTCTAACAAATCATGCCCTAGGTGATTGTTTTAGATCATATAATGATTTCCTAAGTTTAAATACATGGTTTGGAAATTTAGAACTTTAAGAACCCGAGGGTTGCTTAACATTGACTTTTTCACTTATATACCCATTTAAATGATTCCAAACCCCATAATTATTTTATCTCATTCCTTTGACTAGAATCAAATTTACCAAGGTTATCCTTAGTTTTTAACATATAACAAGTACAACCGAATTGTTTAATATAAGAGATGTTAGGCTTTTTACCTTTCCACAATTCATATGGTGTTTTATTCAATATGGGTCTAATATAGATTTTATTTTGAATATAAAATACAGTATTAGTTGCTTCAGCCCAAAAGTGTTTTACAACATTCATATCATTTAACATGGTTCTAGCAATTTCTTGGAGTGATCTATTCTTTCTTTCTACGACTCCATTTTGTTAGGGTGTTCTAAGAGGGGAAAGGTTGTGAGAGATTCCATTCTCATGACAAAAACTTTCAAATAACTTGTTTTCAAATTCTCCTCCATGATCACTTCTAATTGTTATAATCTTAAGACCCTTTCATTCATTATTTGTTTGCAAAATATGATAAACATTTTGTGGGATTCATCCTTACTTAAAAAATCTACCAATGTCCACCTAGTGTAATCATCTACTACAACAAAACCATATTTCCTTCCACTTAGAGAGGCTGTTTTCGCTGGCCCAAAGAGATATGTAAGAGTTCAAAAGGATTTGAGGTAGAGACTAAGTTCTTAGGGATAAATGAGATTTTTTTTCCCTTTTGACAAGCTTTACGCATAATTTCAATTTTTTAACTAAGTTTGGGTAGACCTCTAACTTGTTGAAGTTTATTCAGTTTAAAATAATCTAAGGTTTGCATGACCTAATCATTTTTTATGCCAAATTAGTTTATTTTCATTTACTGACATAAGACACTTGACCTCTTGTTTTTCCCTATACTATACAGGTTTATCTTATAAATGTGGTTTTTCCTTTGATCTGTAAAGAGTACATATCCATCCTTTTAACTAATTGCCTTACATGTTTTTTGATTGAATATAATATCATTATTATTAGCATTAAATTGATTAATACTTAGTCAATTATACTTAAGACCTCTAACAAACAAGACATCTTTAATATAAGGGGAAGTACCATTACCAACTATACCTTGACCAATGATCTGGCCTTTTTGCTTTCCTTCAAATGACACTATGCCTCATTGGCTCAAAGTTAGTTTTTGGAACATATACTTTTCTCCCGTCATATTTTACGAGCATCCATTGTTCAAGTACCATGATTGGTGTTTTAACTTGGTTGCTAAGGACATCTGCAAGAAGGATAATTTTGTTCTTAGGTACCCAAATTTGGTTGGGTCCTCGTTTGTTAGTCTTGAAAGGTTTCTTGTCTTTTCTTGTATTTAACATGTGACAAGATAATTTGGAGTGAACTTTCTTAGAACAAACAGTACACAAGATATCAAATGGAATGGGTTTAGGTTCAGTTACAATTTCTTCAAATTATATACCTCTTTTACCATTTCCACTAACTCCATAAATTATAAAAGCATATTTGCTTCTTTCCATACCATTAGCAAGAAAATCTTAAAATACTTGTTCATGCTTATCAGAGTTATCTGTGGTATTTCAAATTGATGTTGAACTATGATTGCTTTTTAGAGTGAGGTTTTTAGCCATAAGTTCAACAATATCAATTTTCAAATTTGCATTCTCAGTTTTAAGTTCAGTAATATCAATTTTTAGAGTTGCATTTTCTATTTTAAATTCTACACTTTGATTATTTAAAGTATTAACATTTTCAATTATATTTGTATTTTCTTTACTAAGTGTTTTTAGTTTTAAAGACAATTTGTGATTATTATTTAAAACAACATTTATAGTTGTAATCAAATCAGATTGAGTAAAGTCACAAAATACCTCAATTTCTTCATCTACTGATTTACTTCCTGAGTCAGAGTTGGTATGAGCCATCATAGCCAAATCTGCTTGTTCATCTTCAGAGGATTCCTCATAATCATCACATGTAGCCATCAAACTCTTTGTCTTGGGTCTGGAATCTTTCCTCTGGTGTATCCCTTTTTCCATATTTGAACATTCTAACTTGATATGTCCATGTTGATTGCAAGACTTTGTATAAAATGGATCTCAATAAAAATAACAATTGTCTTTCAATGCCAATTAAAAAAATCAAATGTGATTTTCTCACTAAGAGAATAAAATATTAGATACAAAAGAAGAAGATAAAGTTCAGGCAGGTTGCTAAAGGTTCAAGAAAGAGTCCGGTTCAAGAAAGAGTCCTTCAACACATGGAAGTGACATTAGGATTACGATCTAATATTAGGTTGGAAGGTGCTCATGTAGCCTCATTATCTCCTTTATAATTAGTCTAGTCAACTTGAGAGCATTGTCAAGATCTTGTCAAGTAGGAAGTAGCATGCTTGGTTAACCTATTTATAATTATTCAGATGGAATTTAACCAAACTAAGTATGGGGAAGATTTACACCCAAATCCTATAATTATGAATTCCTATTTCCATCCCTGTATCTCCAGTGATTGGAATAGTCCTACTATTGCACAATTAATTGATGACTCGACAATATGTTTGAAAGGGATGATATCTAATGGTATTTCTTCAGCTCATTTTCTAACTTGGAATTGAATCTAATTGGTGTGACAGTAAAATTAAAGTTAGTCATGTTGTGTCTTCTCAAAGTTTCACCAACCTTTTCTTTGCTTAAGTAATGTCATATCAAGGAAGTATGTTAGCTTCCCTAATCTGATATCTCAACTCGATCTTTTTGATTACTTTGAATCATTCAATCCTTCCCTTGTCACTCACAACCACGAATAAGTCATCCACATACATACAATTCAAATACACCGATGACCTTTCCTTTTGAGGGTAGTGCTTCACATAACACCATATTCTATTGTATATTTGGTGATCCAATTTTGATAAAAAGTGAGTTACTCCTTATATTCCAAGCTTTAGAAGCTTTCTTTAAGCAATAAGGGATTTTCTAAATTTGAACATCTCATCTTCATTTTCATTGATCCTAAATCCTAGTTGTGAAAGACATAATTTCTGAAAGAAAAAAATTAAATACTAATGAGTTAACGTCGAGATGGTACATCTCCCAACATCTTGTACTAGTTACTGTTGTAGATAGTTAACTTGTGAAAAGAATATTACTATATGTATTCTTTGCAACTTCAATTGTAGTTAAAATGAGTTTTATTTGTTTTCAAATACATATCGGAAAAAAGCTAATATAGCTAAAACCTTAGTAGAAGCTCAGAAAAAAAATAACTATAGTACAAAAATAAGAATAAATAATTACTTTTTTAGGCCAAGGAATATATAATGTAAGGTATGTTATGTGCAAGACTTTGTATAAAACGAATCTCAATAGAAATAACAATTATTTTTCAATGTCAATCAAAAAAATCAAACGGGATTTTCTCACTAAGAGAATAAAATATTAGATACAAAGGAAGAAGATAAACCTCTTGGTTTGGAAGTGGTTGTATTTGATCACTCGTTAAAAGAGTTTACTATGTCATTGATGCATTTGACTAGTATTTGTAATTTTATTATGATTTGGAGGCTTCGTGTGTCGCAAAACTTTTTGAAAGAGGATAAAAAAAATTCAACATTTGGTCATTTAGAGTAAATGAAAAGTTGCACTTTGTACTTGACGATTATAAGTCTTAGTTATTATCAAGATTTTTAGTTTTGTGGTTGTTATTATTATTTCTTGACAGTTATCCAAACAAAAATATTATTTCTTTTATTATGATATATTTTAATTTTTTTATTAGTGAATGATATTTTTTCTAACATTGGTCACATGCTTCTGTGAGCAAATTTAGTGTACTATTTTGATGGGTTTTTTTTCCTTATTGAAGTAAAACTAATGTGAAATGGAACTTCTTATAATTGCTTGTTCAATTTGATTTGATCCACTTATAAATTTATTATATTTCCTCTTTTCACAATTTGCGGATAGTAATAAGTTATAATGGTTGAGTAAAAAAAATTGATTATCATGATATTCAATCGAAATTATTAGACTTAAAACTATTGCTGATGTAAAAGAATAGGAATAAAAATCAGTCACTAATTATTGAAAACATAAGTAAACATATAAGAATTTATTTTTCAAATTCTCCCCAATGATCACTTTAGTTTGTTACAATCATAATATCCTTTTCATTCACTACTTGTTTGCCAAATGAAATAAACACATTGTGGCATTCACCATTATTTCTTAAGAATTTTATCGAAGCCCACCTAGAGTAATCATCTACTATCCTAAAGTCATACGTATTTTCATTTAGTGAGGGTGCTTTCATTAGTCCAAAGAGATCTATATGTAAGAGCTCAAAAGGCTTTGAGGTAGAGATTAGGAGCAAAGGAGTTCTTTGTTTGTTTTCATTTTGACAAGTTTCACACATAATTTCAGTTTTGTAGCTAAGTTTAGGTACACCTCTAACTAGTTGAAGTTTATTCAATTTTGAGAGTAATGTAAGGTTTGAATGATCTAACCTTTTGTACCAAATTAATTTCTCTTTATTTACTAACATTTAACACTTAACATCTTTTTTCTCTAGGCTAAACAAATTTATCCTATATATATTATTTTGCCTATGAGTTTTAAAGAGTAGAGGTCTAATAGCATTTTTGCATGTGTACTAAATCTTTTCAAGTAATAATTGGAAAGGTAGTACCAATGTCGATCTCAAGGATTATGTTATACTACTGAATTATGTTTAATTACTAAAATTGAAAAAAAAAATTCTGAATTGATTGAAATTATATTTGAATCTAACAAGTGTAATATAATTGAACTTTTATAATAAGAAAATTGTCAAGGATAAGCTTCACTTTGAATCCAACTTTGGTTTCTAGTTTGATCCTAGTTCCTAGATTTCTTTATTTAAATAGTACTGAATACTATTTATTTTTCTTGCCCTGATTCTTTAGCGACATAACTTTTAATTCTAAAGTAACCCCTAATTCATTAGGAAATAAAAGATTTGAATTAATCTTTAAAATACAAGAATTCTCTTATAAAACTATTGCCTATGCAAATAATACAACTGATTTTGTGTCATGCATCTATCCCTAGACTATAATATCACGAATTTTTCATCTCAAGCATTCATACAGTCCACTCATGTTTCAAAGTACTAATCATAAAACAATATAAAGTTAATCAAGCAATAAAAAACATTAAGCGCAAAGATTAGAAAAATAAATCAATAAACTCATTAATAAAGCTAGAAATCAAATCAAAATAATAAGGGTTTCATCTTGTTTCACTCCTCTCTAACAAACAGGGTTTAGTTACTCATGATAAAGATGCAAAAGATAGAGATTAATAAAGAATAACATGAAAGATTCGTAAATAATTCTTGGTAAAACTGAAGGTGCAAACAAGAGAAGGGGAATTGAATTGTGTTTGACTAAGTTGATAACTTTTTCATTCTTTGATTAAACTGGTTTAGACGTGATGATTACTTTGAGTAGAAGCAATAACAAAACTAAGGAGTGCAAGAATAAAATGACACAAGTAATTTATCATTATTCACCACTAACATGGCTACATCCAATATGTTCACGTACAAGGATTCAATCCACTAATTCAACTACTTGAATTACAAAGCCCTTGACCCTCCAAGTCAGTTTTCTCAAACAACCTAACAACCCTAAACTTTTGGGAACACACACACCTTGACTCTAGCAGCCAAGTCTTCTCCACACCATCTTACAATCTTAGATTGTTGAAGGCATTCTAACCTCACTATCAGGTTTGAATGCAAATGTTTGGAAATTTAGTAGTTTCTTTTAACAAGCTCATTATAACAATGACTATCACACTATAAGAAAAACACTTAGAAAATATTTCAGATTTGAAAAAGTGTTTCTCTCTTTGGACTCTAAGATGAATTCGGAATTTGGAGCTTGAATTCTTCTACTCTTTTCTGATTTTTGGATGAAATTTTTCTTCAGCCTTGAGTTTCTAATTATAGATAAAATTAGGGCTTCGATGAAGTTCGTGTTTAATTATGAATTGTATCTCCATTCCTAGCTTGGCCAACAATGATCTTATTCAAAATTGATTCTGAACAAGATGTTTTTTTATAATAAGTTTTTTAGCCAATTCTTAATGTACGAGTCCAATATGAGTAGTTCTTTTAGATTGATTATGTTCCTATTTGGTTCAGATTGAGTTTGTAAGTTCTTCAGATTTATTATGTTCGTATTTTGTTCAGATTGAGTTTGTAAATTCTTCATATTGATTATGCTCATATTTTGTTCATATTAAGTTTGTCAACTCTTTAGATTGAGTTTATGAATTCTTTAAATTGATAAATCTTGATCAAATCTTCTGATATATAATTCATATCTTCTCGTGATAAATTTTTTATCAAATCGTCTTCAAATCTTGGCCATATTTCTTTTAATCTTGGTCAAATATTTTCTTCAATCATAAATCTAAATCAAATCTTATTTTAGATTTTCTTCAAAAACATTTGACCATATTTTCTTCTCAACTTGGTCAAATGTTTTCTTCAATCATAGATCCTAATCAAATCTTAATTTCTTCAATCAAAAACATGAATTTTATTTCATACTCTGTGAAGTCAAATATATTGTTCTTATAAAATAATTTTATTAACATAAAAATTCTAAGTATAAAACCAACTTGATTTCAACTATCTCCCCTTTTTCGTAAAAATAATTGTACTTCCCCTTACTTAAGGCTCCCCACATGACTAAGTATTTGTTTAAGTATTTTTTCTCCCCATATTATCTAACATTTTTTCCCTCTTTTTTCATCACACAAAAGGATGTAGGGCACATGTCCCGCAATTGCCAAAAAGATCCATAGAAAGTGAGAAAAATATGTTTCTTTTATATTCAACAACGTGCCACGCGCCCCACGCGAGGAATTTGTGCTTCAGGCGCAATTGGACAAAGTTAGGAATGTCGAAATGTGCCCCAGGTACGGGTTTTGTGCTTCAGGTGCAAATCCTCTTGTGTCGGGAGTATATTGCATTTTTCTCCTCTTTTTAGTCTAAATTTAGTTTCAATTGGACATCCACAACTCTAGAATGGCAGAAATACTCCACAAATGTCATGTTGATTTCTCACCAAAATTCAGCACTACACTAAAACAAAGACACAACACAAAACTATAAAAAATCTCTACTTAATCAAGGAAATAAGAACATAAACAATTCATTAAATCCAAGAACTAAAATAAACAAAATATATCAAATAATTCCTTAAATTAACTAATGATTAAAGATAAATAAGACTAAAAATAATGAAAATATGCATATGATGAAGAGTCATCATTTTTACTCCTCAATTGTCCTATGTTAAGGATTTAGTTTACTTCAAATTAGGCTTAACTGTTTCAATTGTGGTCCATCACAAGACACCTCAACTTATTCACAAGAAGAAATTTTTGTGTCAAAACTAAGGAACCTATTTATCTAGCACGCATAATTTCAAATTTTTGATTTATCCCTAATAACAGCTCATCATTAGGCCTTGCTGGAAAATTAAATGCAATAATGGCTAATAGGATAAGACTCAAACACATAAATTAGTAAAATAAGCCAGCAAAGATGTTATCACAAACACTACAAGAGGTCAAACATCAAAATATATTTTCTTCCTCGCACTAGCAATTAGCATTATCCTCAAGACAAAATATTTTAATAGACTAAATGAATGATTAAATAAATAAGAGGAAGTAAAAGGGACTTCCCTTAAAGAGCTTGTAGTTGGAGCTTTTATTTGCTAAAAACTAGAATAATCAACAAAAATAATAAATTCAAACTAAAATAAAATAAAAAGTAAATACATATTGCCTATTATGAACCACTTGTTTAACATCTCGAGTCTGTCGATAACCAAAGAATTAATCAGGCGGCTCTCCCATAGAAATTTTCACCTTTAAAGCATTTCTCCTTCTTAGCTTTCTAATCATGTGGTTCATTATTTTTCCTTTTCCCATGTGGTGAATGAGTTTCAAGATATGGTAAAATTCTAATTTCATCTTCACCCACCATTATGCTAGGGTCTTTTCTACCTCAACTAAATAAATAAATAATTTTGTTTTGCTTTTTAATAAACTAAAATGCAAAACAAAATTGAAATAATTATAATAACAAAGAAAAAGGACATATTAAAAAATTTAAATATATTAATAATAGTAACAACAAAAATTTAAACAAATAGATTTATTTATTTTTAACAAAATAACTAAAATTAAACTAAATACAAAAATTTCTAAAGTAATAAAAATCTTTTTCGCTTAATATTGTTAAATTAATCCCCGACAACGGCGAACACTTGTTAATCCCTGGAAACGGTGCAAAATTTCGCAAGTGTACGGGTTTGTCAGGTAACAGTATATAAGATTAACGTATCCACAAATATTAATTTAACAACTATCAAAATAATCAAGATTTCATATTATTTAAACTAATGAAAATTATTGTTGATTCGCGATAGCAAAAACGTAAAGATATCATAAAAAATTATAACGGAAGTATATAACAACACAACTTTGAATAAATAGGAAGTAAATATAGGGTCATGGTTTCACTTGTAATATCAATACCTCAAATTCTAGTTTTATATAAGCTGTTAATTTTTTGATTGATCATACAAAAAATATAAATAAGAGAAAACATAAAGAACCAAGAGGTTGAATGATTGAAAGATTAGTATTTATGTTTCATCATACAGGAATCATAATCTCAATTATCCATTGATCTACTAATAAATTGTAGTTGGTCACTAGTCAATTGATTGAGTAAGGCATGGAAAAGTTGTCCATCCCAAACATGTAAATACAACAAAAGAATAATTTAATTGAGATAAACAACAAAAATCTAAAATAAAACTAGAGTCTAAAACTAAGACATAGTAAAAAGATATCTTAGTACATTCTGATCCTTTTTGCACTAAAAACTTAGTAAATTTGATCAATTTAACTTTTTTTTATCATCTCATGATCAATTATATAAATATCATAAATAAATGAATAAATAAGAAGAAGTCGAAATTAAAACTATAAAATAAGATAAAATAGAGGATAAATACCTTATTAAAATCCTATAAAAATAGGTTTATCAACGATCAATCAAAGAATTAATTTAGAGAAAAGAGTATTACATTGCATGATCAATCTTTATTAATAATTTTAAAGAGGGATTGATAATTGAGAAAATAAACAAGAATCTATTATATATATTTAAAACAGACTCCGCTGCCACCTCACATTTTCTTCCACATATGCAAATATTTGCCACCTCAACAATATTTGTCACCTCAACCAAAAAGCTTACGTGTACATCTTCATAGAGAGTTTCTTCTACTAAGTTTTTAGCTTTTTCACAAATTCTATACATCATCCACTATCTTATACTATCTCCTATTTAAATATTATTTTATAACGTCTACTCAAATTTTTCTAAATTAATTCCATATTATTATTTCATAATATCACATTATTATTTCATAACGTTTGTCCAACATCTTTCACATTAATTCTATATTATTTTAAAAAATTAATATGAAGTTATATGTCTCATTTGTCAAATGATTATTAATATAGTAGTTATATCAATAATATATATTCAATTTTATCAATCTAATTTATAAAAGAGAAGTACCCAACAATAATATATATTTAGCTTTATATCAATAATATATCTTCAATTTTATCAATCTAATTTGTTGAAGAGAAGTACCCAACAATAATATATATTTAACTTTATATGAGTGTTATTATTGTATTTTTGAGAGAAAATTATTTTGACATATATTATTCTACTTCTTCAAACAATCTCTACGATTAGTGGCTTTCAACCCAATTATTTTCAAAAAAGTAAATATAGTTGAAATTTTTTTATTATATATTATTATTATTTAGCATTTAATATTATGTATAACTATTAATGTGTCATGAGTTACAAATTAAAGTACAATTAATATATAATTTTCTTCATAAAAAATTAAAATTGAGTAATCAACCATTCTTATCTGTTTTAATTGATTTCATCTACGACATGAAAATATATTGACTACTAAAAATACAAAGAAGATTGTCCATATTATATTTTTCTAAAAATATTTTGAAAATAAATTTAGATTTGACAGCACAATAAAAGAGAATGACTAATTTGATTTTGCGATAAATAATTACATATATTAATATTTATTAAAATACTTTTAATATTTTTAACACTAAATATAATTTATGAATTTTGTTTGTAGGATGATAATCACTGTAGATTTTTAATACTAAATATATTAATTAATTGCAATTATGTTATACAAAATATTTTACATATTCTCAAATGTGTGTTTGTCAACTCATATATAATAACTACTCAAATAAACTCAATTGAAAAAATACTTTACAAAGAAATGAATAAATTGTATTATTTTTAAAAAATTTAAATTTTATTTACAATACTGCTAATATGTTAAAGTCTATACATATTATATTATTTTAAAATTTTAAATTTTTATTAACAATACTACTAATATGTTAAAATTTATATATCTCGTGCAACGCGCGGGTTATATTCTAGTTCATATAAAACTAGGACTTGAGGTATTGATATTACAAGTAAAATCATGACCGAAAATTTACTTTCAATTAATTCAAAGTTATATTGTTATGTATTCTCGTTATAAATTTTATGTTATCGTTACGTTTTTGTTATCGCGAACCAACAATAATAAACTATGTGATATAATAAAAATTCTTGATTACTTTAGTAGTTGTTAAATTAATCTATGTGATATAATAATTTTATATACTACTATTTTACAAATCTGTACACTTAAAAAAATTGTCCAACAAAATTATAATTATAATGATATTTAGTCAAAATTATTAGACTTAAACTATTGCTTATTTAAATAATATAGGAATACAAATCTATCACTAATTATTGAACACATGTGTATAATTTTAGAAGTAATTACTAATGCGGTTAAAATAATTATTTTTCACAAAACTATTTTTAAATTATTAGACGTATCAACTATACTTTTACAAAAATACCCCTGATTAAATGGGTTTATTAGATCACTCCTAAATAAAAATTGCTTTTGTGTTTAATATTAGTAATTACTTGTGTGTTTAATTTTAGACTTCTTTAAACATATAGGCTAATAGGCAATTGTAAATAACCAACGAGTAAAAACCATTCTTTCGTGATTACATATTAATAAAGGTGTCGATATTGATAATTGAATTGAAACACCTAATAGTAAAAACTATTGTGGTTTCATGTTGTCTTACGTTCAAATCATATCCCAAACACATTATGAATTAGCTCTTGATACTGTGATGATATAAATCAAAGAGTGATTTTGTTTTTTTATTCTATTATTTGTCTTTGTTTATTTTTTATCTTTGAACTTTGTGAATGAATTTTGGATGGATGATTCAATTTTTATCAAATATATTAAATATTTAAATTTTCAAATAATATTTTATATATATATAAAAAAGAATTTGATGGGTGTTGGCTCTCAATCAAACAAACCTAGCTAGAAAGTCGCTTTTAAGATGAAACAAACATAACATTAGTTGGGTGTTGACTCTGAGTATAAAAGGATCAAACATAACATTTCAATTAAAAAAGTTGTGTGTTGACTCTGAATTAATTTTTACCCCAATAGTTTGGAAAAGTTGTTTGATCCTATGACAAACATGTGGCGATCCGATGTTATATGCACAAACAACTACGTGTGACAAACAGAAATTCCACTTAAACCGTTTAAAGAGGAGTTTAAAAATCGATTTCATTAAGCTATTATTTTCTAGTACAATAAACTTATTTTGACTAAAATTAATTAATTAAAAATTATTTTTTATCACCACAAAATCAAACAAAAAACTAACACTTTTTACTAAAATAAATTTTTATCATCAAACATACATTTATGTAAATATACAAAATTAATTAATTCAAAACTAAACTTACCTTCTAAGTAGCCGTTGATTCTACTGCCAAACTAGATTTCCTTGCGTTCCTCTCCACAGTTTTTCTGCAAGTCAATCCAAGCCGCTCTCTTGCTCTCTCTGCTTTGATCAAAAGACAGACAGCTAATGTGATTCGTCCGAATTCAGTTACATAAAATGTGCACCCCTTCCTTCAAATTCAGTTACATCAACCGAAACTGCTCAAAGTTTCTCTGCCACCGTGGTAGAGAGATTAAAAAATCAGAATTGATGATAAGATAATATCTTTTTTAAATAGTCTCTCCAAAAAATAAAATCTTTTTTAAAAGATAATAAGATCATTGACGAATTTTAATCTCTATAAAACTCTTCAATATATAAATACACTATTGATATCATAAATTTTAATCACAACATTATTGAAAGAGAACTCTTCAATATATAAATACACTATTGATATCATAAATTTTAATCACAACATTATTGAAAGAGAAAAGAAAGCTTAATGGAGAAAAAAACAATGTTGCAAGACATAGAAGCTATGATGGAAAAGAAAAAGAGCATTCCTTTCGACTCAAAAGTTCATTTCACTTTAAATGTAATTTTAGCATAACTTGCTCCACATTTCTATAGCAATGAAGAGTTGTCACAAATTGAAGAACTACATCAAAGTGTTTGTCAAGAAACAAAGTCGCCTCTTATTTTACAAAACACTGTGGAAAAAGAGAAATTAGATAATAATAAGAGTTGTTGCTCAAGTAATGAAGGTAGCACATCTTATGAAGAAAGAAGAGTGAAGCCAAAGACCATAAAGGAAAATGAATCATCACAACCACCAAAACTGCCTATTCATGTCATGGACAAGATCACAAAGTTGAATGGTACTAAAGTAAGATATGTTATGTGCAAGAAATTGTTTAAAACGGATCTCAACATAAATAACAATCGTCTTTCAATGTCACTTAATAAAATCACATGTGATTTTCTCACTGATATGGAGAAGAAGATATTAGATACCAAGGTAGAAGATAAACCTCTTGGGTTGGAAGTGATTGTGTTGGATTCTTCGTTTAGAGAATTCAATATGTCTTTGAAAATGTGGAAGATGCCCAAAAAGTCAAATATGCATTCAACTATTGTTTATAATCTTATTAAGAATTGGAGGCTTCTTGTGTTGGAAAACAATTTGAAAGAGGATCAAATACTCAACATTTGGTCATTTAGGATCAATGACAAGCTACACTTCTTACTCAGACGAATATAATTCTTAGTTATAGCCAATGGCGGATCTTCTTAATAACGGGCAGGTGCCACGGTATCCTCTATATTTTTTTAAATTATTTTTTATATAAATTATCAAAAATAATAGTGATAAATTATTAAAATACTTTGTAATTTTTTTGGTTTGTGAAACATGGTATCCCCTATATTTTTTTAAATTATAATAAACACCATTTCGCATCTCCCCTCTCCACGTATGTACCTCTCTTATGTCTATTTAATTTGTTCTCCCTCTCTTAAAATTTATACTAATAAAATATAATAAAATTAATATAACGATCTCTATCTATTGACAAATTATCTAATATCGAATGATAAACTAGAACAAACAAATTTTAACACTTTTAGTTAACAACTCAACTACTATCTACTTCAAAAAATTTACATGTGAACAATTGATATATAATATAATGTTAACAATTGATATATAATATAATGAGATACTATTTTTTAATTGTGAATTTATTTATGTATTTTTTAGAAGTGAAACGATATTTAAACATAAGAAAATTGATGTATTTTCCAAGAAGAAAATTTTCGACAAAGACGAAAATCATAAAATAGATATATTTTATTTGATTAAATGTGAAATTATAAAAACTTGTGTAAATTGTATGACAAAAAATTGTAAAACTTATTATGTGAAACTCTAAAAGATATATATAACTATTAAGAATTTTAATTATAATATTTTAGATAATACTTATCGCTCACCGACTCCCCTCAATATTTTGTGCAAGATCCGCCACTGATTATAACAAGATTTTTAGTTTTGTGATTATTATTATTGTTCTCTTATGATTATCCAAACAAAAATGTTAATTATTTCATCATGACGTATTTAAATTTTTTTTTTGTGAGTAAATCATTTTTTTTAACGTTGGTCTTTCTGAGTAAAAAATAATGTACAATTTTAGTGTTTTTTTATAAGTAAAAAATAATGTTAAATGTTACTTATAATTTTTTGTTGAACTTACTATGATCCACTTATAAATTTATTTTATTTCATCTTTTCACAATTTACACTTTGTAACAACTTATAATAGTTGAATAAAAAAATTATAATTATAATAATATTCAATTAAAAATTAAAAATTAAGTCTCTCTGGATTAATATAAAAATATAAAAATTAAGTCTCTCTAGATTAATACAAAAATATAAAAATTAAGTCTCTCTTATATGTACCCTTTTTTTGTAAGGGATTAATAGTTATATTTTTTCTAAAAAACCTAAATTTTTTATTTTTTATTAGGGACCATAAGGAAATTTAACTCAAAGATCTCTAAAATACATAAATGGTATCATGAGCGATGAGTCGGCCGGAGGGGAGAAAAGAAAGAAAAGAGGGTTTGGTAATTAAATGTTTAAAAATACTTGGCAAGGAAAAGAAACACAAGTAAAATTGTAAATGTGTTAAAAGTAAAATGCTGGAACGGTAGGAAGAAATTTGATATGTATGG
This sequence comes from Cicer judaicum, assembly GCA_037974835.1. NCBI lineage: Eukaryota > Viridiplantae > Streptophyta > Magnoliopsida > Fabales > Fabaceae > Cicer > Cicer judaicum. Next base: position 9,582,440 of record JBBPBS010001102.1, on the reverse strand, counting down.
ACATAATTTGGTGCTTAGTTGGAAGCTCAAATTGCTCCCTTTTTTTGGCACAAACATGAAACCACAATTTTCAATTTCTTACCCCAATGGTTTTCTTTTCACCCCCAATAGCTAGAAAAGTTGTGTGATCCAATGAAATAAGAACATAAGAACTGTTTATTACATTTGTTAAGCATGGAAGTTTTCATTTCTTTCCTTTGAGATTGATTACAGAAAGCTCTTGTTCAACATATTCCCCTGCAGATATAGGCGGGTATTTGCTTGCCTCTGGCGATTCGGCAAATTGTCCCAAGGGCTTTAGAACTGCATCCGATGCTATATGTGCAAACAACTACGTGTGACAGACAAAAATTTCAGTTAATATAACAGCTTAAAGAGGAGCCCAAAAAGTCGATTTTATTGAGCTAATATTTTCTAGTAACAATAAACAACAAACTTACTGTGCCTACTCACCGTTGAAGATACTCTCCATAAGCTACGTTTTTGCTCTTTAGCTGCATTGATTGCATCGACTGTCTTGTTTGTAGCAACTACTTCATGCATGCCTGCTATGCAGTCCCCTCCAGTTAACCACTCTATCTGCATTTCAAAACAAAAAGAAAATCCACAAAAAGAAGTTGGTGATATAGAGAGTAAATCACATTAATCTTAGAAGGCTGTCAAACTATGTAGGCTTGCAGTCTCATATCTCAAAGAATGAGATCAAAACCAATAGTAGATAAAAATGTTGAAATATACAAAATACAATGCTAATAAAACATTTAACTATTTGAGACAGGTAACATTGCTAAAACGCTTAGCACAAAAAGAAGCACGAAAGTAGAAAACGGGTAATGCCATTTTGATCAGACAGAAGAGAGATATGAAGACAGGTTACAAATACATGTGTTTCAAACTGCAATGAAAACTTTGAAATGCCACAGATACAACAATATCTTCAAATACTGGTCATTTCAAATTACCTGCTTTCCTGTCTGGATAAGAAGACACCCTACTGGAACCTTCACTTGAACTTTTTGTCCATTTTTTAACCATATATTCAATCCAGGAAATCTACTTCTACCATGAATTGTTAAGAAGTTAAGGTCATAGTGATATCCAGCAAAAATGGTTCCTTCTTGATTATATTTTTCAAGGTCACTTCCTGTTGGAGCTAATAGATGCGGACCCTAGTACACAACAACAAAAATGCATTATACAAACATTAGAAAACAAAGGTAAGAAAACCAAGGGCTATGAAAGTAAGAATATGCACATGCCATCATTAAATTTTACTGTTGCAAAATGCAGCATGTGGCAAGTAAACGATATTAACATAACTAATAGAAATCAGAAAAAGGAGCTCATTAAAGTAAAACTGCTCACTCTGGGAATGCATATATAATACATAAATGTATGAGTAAAGGATAGGGTATAATCCATTTGATGGCTATTCTATTGGGAAAATAAGTTTCATATCAAAGTAAAGTACTCTGCTATTGAAGTAACAAAAGTGGCATCGTGTGGAGTCTATGAAAGGCCAACATTTTATTGAACAAGGAAATAGTTACTAAAGAACCTGTGCTTTCCTTTACAGAAGAGATTTCTGCAGTATATCTATTGTCACAAGTAAACCATTTTGGTCATAATAAAAATAAAATGTTAAACGGTAGAGACTATCATACAGTTAAAAATAAATAAATCAAACAAAGAATTATTGCAACTCTGTAACCATAAAACACTCCCACGCAAATTGGGGAACATTTTCTTCCATTTTGCAAAAGGGTAAAAGTAAATTCATATGCTTTACTATGAGAAAAGGAAATGGATGTCAATAATAATGTAAGATTCTGAAATGTGAATGTTTTCCAACATCTTTTTTGTTTTAATATATCTCAAAATTGTTCATTCATCAGAAAGCCATTGATCTGCTCACTCACCAGCTTCATAAGAGATGTGAATGCATCCTTTGGAAGACCAAACCCAATAGCTGCCATTTCAGCAACCACCTAAGTAACAAATATGCATAATCAGATAATGCAAATTACAAATAACATTATAACACAAACAACCAATCAAATTACTAACTTCAATTGCTGCTATCATTTTATATCCCCAGGAATCCATGGTTTCTTTCCATTCTGGAAAACCTTCAGGAATTACTGGCTCTGCATTGAGTTCCTGCACAATAGCAATTAACAAAACATTAGGAAGTAAAAATACTATTAGTAAAAACAAGCAATGCCAGCAAAAAGCTCTATTTTAGATTTGGATTCCCTACATTATAAAATTATAAATTTTCCGAAATTGTGCATTTCGCTCCGTCTCATCTTGGATCAGACAACTCAGACTTCAAGTCAGTATTTTGTATCTGAATTACCCTCTGAAACACCCTCTTTTAATTTAGGATTATATATGAAAAGAAATCATTTTTAATCATATTTTAGAATTTGTATCTGTATGTTTTGTCTTTTAAAAATATGCAGAACATGAAAAATTTCTTATTACAATGAAAAGCTATTTTTAGTGACAATTGTAAAATGATTTGACTTCAATTAGTACAGTAAATGACAGAAAATATTAAGAAAATAATTGTATAATTATAAACAAGAGATTGTTTGCTTTGCACAACATTGTAAAACTGTTTAATACACAGTCCAATCAAATAACAGTATAATGCCATTTTGTTAAGTTAGTTCTAAAAATATCTCCAAAAATATCTTTTTTTTGTCTTAACCCTACATAGTGAAATATAATTTGATGCATGTGAAAAAACAATTATTACAATGAGAAGGTATGCAAATTAAATCCTAAAAACAAACATAAATTAACTTGAAGTTGAAATAAAAATCTCTAAATAACAATTACTATATTATTTCAAAGGTAAACATTAGTCCTTCAATAAAAATCTCTAAATAACAATTACTATATTATTTCAAAGGTAAACATTAGTCCTTCAATGTGTGAGACATTATTACAATAATTCTTGAATATATCAAATACAAAAACATAACTAAATATGTATTTTATTTGTCATTTTGGTCCACCAATTGGTCCACGAATGTGTCTTTGGTTATTCAATTTAATCATAAAATGAGTTTTCCAGTGGTCAATATAACTACTAACATAAGAAATACTAAAAAATGTATTTACAATTTCCATACATTTAAATATTATAACCCTTGTGTCTCCTACACCTATTCACCAAAATTACTATTTATCCATTATTTCAACGACAAATAATTTCTTTTTATAAAAACAAAAAATAGAATTTAGAAAAGAAAAAAAAAAGATTGTGTTGAGCATGCAAATGGTTTTGCAGAAAAGAAAAAGGAAAAGAATGAGACCTGAAAACGTGTGATTGAGGGACGAGGACCGATTCTCCAAAAATATCTCCATTTAAGATCAGCACCAACAGGTGTATGAGGTTGATTTTCTTGAGACATTTCTTTCACTTTCTGTTTCATTTCTTCATCAACTAAACTTCTCGGAACTTCCACTTTCTCCGGCGTAACTCCAACCTACAAATTCGTTAACTCATTGGAACAATTTCCTAATCATAATTTCAATTCGAATCAATTATGAAAGCATTGTTGTACCTGATAATGCAATTGAGGTCTTTCATGAAGAACCTTAAAGTCGTGTGGAGCTGAGAAGTACTTTTCCATCATGTCAATGAAACGATCGTTATCTTCAACGGTGCATCGCGGGTCTTTCACAAGGAGTGCTCCTGTTTCTCTTAAACAGCGGCTTACGTCGGCGCATAGAGATCTGAGTTGTGGATCTAGGTCGGTTGAAACGGAGAGATAGGAAGAGAGATCTATCACTGGAAGTTCCATTGTTGAGTGATGATGGTGGAGGTGGCGGGAAGAATGTGTTAAGGGGTTCTTTGGTATTGGAATTTGGATCGATTATTTATAGAGTTTATAGTAATAAACTCACTGCGTGAATGTGTTATAGCTGAGGTCAATCTCGGACCTATAGGAAATTAATGACCGTAGTATACTATGGTCACACGCATAGCACAACAAAGTTGTAAGGATGAAGATGCGTGACAGTATTATGATTATGATATCAAATTCTATCATTTTCTAGTACCTCACAAAAAAAAAAACACATTTAACCAATAATAGGTTGGATTGTTTAATAATTTTCTAGTACCTCACAAAAAAAACACATTTAACCAATAATAGTATTTTATTTTTTTCAAAATATTTTGAAAAGATTAAAAATAAAGTTTCAGTAAATATTTTATGTTAAAATATAATTTTAAGAATTTTATTTATTTTATACAACTTTTTTTAAAAAATTGATTGAAATAAAAAAAAACTTTTTTGAAATGTTTTTCATAAAAATTATTTCTAAAAGACATTTTCATAAAAAGTGTGATTTTTATAATATCTAAATTATTTCATAAAAAAAGTACTTTTTTTAATTGATAAGGAATACATATATAAAATTTCTATTGTTTTTAAGTTAATTTTTATAAAAATCATATTCAAAATATAAAGTTAAAATTACTTTTTTAAATCTTAAACAAAAAATCCTTATATACAATTTCAAATAATCAAAAATCACATTTTGAATTTGAAAACAACTTCTGTTATATCAATCGAGTGGCATTTAGCAAAAGATATTAAATTCTCATAATATAATAAATTCAAATTTTTATTAAAAGAATTATCTACATTTATATAATTACCTCTTATAGAAAGAACATATGAATAAAATAAATAAATAACAACTTTTACTATTTAAAAAAATTATGTAAATGTCAAAACGACTTTTTTAGTAATCTATGACAGACGCTTACAAAATTAAACTATTCTAAGGATGTCCGTATCAGCAAAATCCTAAGTGGCACAATAAGCATGAAATTAAGATATTCCAATTTATTAATTTAATGTAATAACAAATATTATTTTTTTTCCTAAAAACTATAGTGATTAGATTCAAATATCTTTTTTAAAAAGGAAATATTCTTAGTTCAAATGTATACTTTAATTTATTAAATGTCTTAATTCAAAATAATTATCATTTAAATTGTATTTATAATTATAAATATAATATTAATTAAAATTAATATAAAGTATATTATGGAGTATTTGAAATTGTTACCAGCTTTTTTAATTTAAAGCCATAATCGAATCCATAATTAGTAAGCCTTAAATTGCGATAATCGAATCTATAATTATTAAGCCTTTAAATTGCCATAATAAATATATCAACTACGTTACAATCGAAATAGCATTGTAATTAGTTTTATTATAATAGAATTTTGATTGCCTAATTATGGTTTTTTTTTTATCTAGATATTAAAACATCTAGAATAATATGTCATTGACCTAACCAAAATGGGCCACAATATCCGCATTGTACCGAAGAATTTTCATTCAATACGCATATTTTTAGCTTACCTGGCAATAAAATTAACCAATCATTCCAAGACAAATATATAAACACGCAAAAAAATTCATGTCATATATTCAAAGTGGATTGTACAAGGTATTCATTAAGTCTCCCACCATAAAGTACATTAAACAACTATTAGATTAAATGAGTGTAGATTTTATCATACACAACACCATATAAAAAAAATTCTTCTCTCTACCACACCACCATCACCATTATCCCAACCATTACTAGCATTAAACTAGAGCTCACAAGTCCGATAAAAAATTCTAGTTTTTATTTTATTTTTCAGTTCTTACCTAAGAATACGGATGTATCATTAGACTATCAACAAATTTTGTATTCTCCTAATCTTTAACTGCTATCATAAATATAAGAACACATTATAAAAATGTTCAACGACAAATAATTGTGATTATCTTTGAGACTAAAAACATAGAGTGAACATATTTAAAAACATAGATTAAAAACAATTCTTGATGTTCAGAGGAGTATATATTTTGACAAGTACTTTATTGTTATCATCAAAATAAATAAATGTCATAGATCCTCAAACCAACTTGATTATAACATCTTCTTTAATTGCTTCTTTAAAATTTTCTAGTTCCATGGCACAAAATTACACCTGGCAAAAATATCACTCAAACTCCACATTTTTATTGGAGTTGAGCTTGGAAAAGATGATCTAGAGCTTGGTGAAAACGGAGTGTTGGACAAAGAGCTTGAAACATGATTATTTGCCGATAAAGAAGGATTTTGGTCTAAAATTACTCTTGGAGAAAAAGCTAGGAGTGCATAAATAAAAAGAAATATGGTGAACGAGAAAGTGATGAAAGATCAAATAAATGGTGTCGAATTTACAAGAAGAACACTCATGAAGAAAAAGACTGCTTGAATAAAGGCAAGCCACAATGTCCATAATTGCAAAACGTTTGGGCATGTCCAAAAGGATTGTCACTTTGAAAACCAACAAATAGAATTTTGTGAAGCAGAAAATAGTAAAAGCAACTTGTTTTTTGTTTGTCAAAAAGCAACTGAAGAATATAAAATGTGTGATACTTGGACAACGGTTGTAGTTGTTGGAAATGATGGAAACTTAATGGTATTGATGGTGGTATTTAATGTTGTGAATTGAAAAATTGAGAAGTCCCACATATGAGGAAATACCTCTCTTTAATAGCATTTATAAGGTGTAGGTATTACACTTGGGTTGGGCCCTAAGGGGTACCGCAATTTTGTGAAGGAGGGAGAACGCAAACAAATGAACCACCACACACGCGCCGCCGTTCGGCCGATAATTTTTAATTAATTATATGTTCTTCGTAGATAATTTTTTTTTATATAAAATTTTTGTGTTGAGTTTTATAAAATAAGGTTTATGTGAAAACTCAAAATCTATTCATTCTTAAAACCAAAAGAACTCATTCATTTAGATTATAACCTAAACAACGTAAACCCTTCTTCTTCCCACCTCCTCCAGATAGCGTGAAAGAGAGAAGATAAAAATTCTATATAGTGTAATGTATGATAGAATAGGGTGTAAAATTGTTTTTTTATCTCATCTAGAAGTCGTCACAAGTGGGATGATTACTGAATAGTGTGGAAGACAGAGAAGATAGAAGATACAAATTGTATCCAGTATGGTGTGTAGGGGTGGGAAAAGTTCAATTCTGAACTAGAACCGTTTGAAAATTGAACCGAACTGGTTTTTAGTTTAAAAAAACCAAACCGAACCAGTTTTCAGTTCAAAAAATCGAACCAAACCGGTTTAAAAAAGTGGTGAACCGATTTATTATTTTGAAACGAATCGAACTGGTTTAACTTAATTTTTTTGTTCATATAGGCCATAATTATATAATTACCCCTAATTACTTCTAAAAAAACAAATTCGGTTTAAGTTTTTTGAAATAAAAACCGGTTTGATTTGGTTTTTTAACAAAAATCCGGTTCGGTTCGGTTTTTTTGAATTGAAAACTAGTTCGGATCAGTTCGAGTTTTAAAAATTAAATTCGAAAATAGTTCAGCTCTTAAACCAGTTCAATTTAAAACTTGTTCGATTCGGTTTGGCAGTTTTATTCAACTTTTTGTTTTTTTAACACCCCTAGTGATAAAATAGGGTGTTATATTGTTTTTACCTCACTCTAGAAGCCTTCACAAGTGGGATGATGTGAATTAATTTGTTGGTGGAATACATTATTGCTATTTGATGTCAGTAAACAATTATTTTACATTTTAGTGCGCAAACTTTTTTTCTTTCAATATTGCATATCTCAAGTCTTAATTGATCATAATTATAATAATATGGTTTAAATGCAATTCGGTCTCTTATTTTGCCAAAATTTAATTTTAGTTTCTTTTCCTATTAGGCGAATTATATGTTTGAATTTGTTCATGTGAACCAAATTATTGATAAGAAAAATTTATATTTTTACTTGCTAAGAAAAAAATAATAATTTTCTTTAACACAGTTACAAAGACATGACAAATTAAAATAGTCTAAGAATACATTTATTAGTTTTTGTAGATGAGAGAATGATGTCTACATTTAGTTTTAAAAAGATTTTAAAATTTATAGAACGTTAACAAAATAATTTATATTTGTATTTTTTAATAGTACAAGTGGAGAATGACATTATTGTTTTAATAGTATACTATTTTTTTTAATATTATTAAACTTTCTTAGTATAAGTGATTATTGGCAATGCACAAGTTATAAAGTTAATTTATTACAAATTCGTGAAATATTTGCTAAATTTTTATATATAAGTTAATTAAATCTTTTAGATATAGAGGACCATCATCAAGTTTATCTAGCAACGATATTTTGAGTTGTATACCAACTTTGACAACCTTATATTTTCTTACTCTATTATAATTAGACTAAATTGCACAAACAAAAAGTTGATAAACACTATACCAAAAAATGATAAAAACATGTCAAATAAACAAACACTATTTGTAATCAAAATATAAATAAGCTAAAAATGTACTAATGGAGTCTCAAGGTGTATGGTAGATGTATAGGAGTTAAAAAGTAATTTTTCAAACAAATAATGTGTTTGACAACAAAAATACTGTCCAACCTAACATTACACAGATGTTAATGAGATACGAATTCATATCCATTGTACCAATCATTTTTAGCATTTAATCATTTTCAAGTTTGGACATCATCATGACAGAGACACTGTAGTTATTGCTACTGATCCTCTCGCCCATCATCATAGCTTACATAATAATAATCTTCCTCTTCCCCACCGCCGCCACCACAACCACCACCACCGTTATCCACCATCCATCCCACTAATAGGCCACCACCACCTCCTCACTCCATCTCTCTACAAATCCTTCCAATCTCTTTCCACCAAACACGGCCCTCTCCTCCACCTTCAACTCGGCCCCTCTCGCCGCCTCCTCCTCGTCTCATCCGCATCCACCGCCGCCTCCATCTTCAAAACAAATGACATCGCCTTCTCTTCCCGACCGGCATTCGTGTTCGCCGAGCGGCTTCCTTACGGAACATCAGGATTCATCACTCCTTACTGGCGGTTCATGAAGAAGCTTTGTGTGAAGGAATTGCTGAGTGGGCGACAAGTTGAACGGTCGAAGAGAATAAGAAGAGATGAGATTGAATGTTCGGTGAAAAGGGTGATGGAGACTGCTGGTTTTGCTACTGCAGTTGATTTGGGTGCTGAGTTTATGAAGCTTGCCAACAATGTCACTTGCAGAATGGCTATGACCACCAGGTGTGTACAGTGGCATTATTGTAATTAACAACTTCCTTTGTTATATATTCACCTTCACTTATTATTGTTGGAATTTTTTTTCTTAAACCATTTCAAAGAAAAGTCATGAATTGTAAAATTAGATTAATAATTATTTGTATAATAATTCAGATTTAGATTATTTTTGAATTGTTCGTTCTTATCCATTAAAGCCTTTTACCATAAATGTTGTTGGGACTTTGGAGAAAGTTAGATATTGTCGACATATCTCTAGCTCTTTTAAACTACGGAGATATATTTTAGGTGTTTATTAATGACATTAAATGAAAAATAATTTTTTTGAGGATTTTTAAACACTTGTTAAACAAAAAAAATATAACAAATAGTGTTATACAAAAAATATATTTTTTTTTTAAATTTGAGACATTGATTGCTTAAATTTTAAAATATTATTGTCATTTTAAGTCACTTGACAAGTACATTAAAGACACTTATTAGTGTTTTTCAAAGCAAGATTAGATAAATTACACTGTGCGATTTTTAAGTTACATGAATGTAATAAACTAACGTTTGTTTTGTTTTGCAGTAATTAAAATTGTTTTTTAAGTGAATTAATTTTATAAAGTTGTTTTTGATTAATTTTAATTTCAAATTAATTAAATTGAAATCTAAAATTCTCTTAATATTTTAAATAAATTTATATAATTTTTAAGAAATTTTAATTACAATAGTTATAAAAACATAATTATGTAATCAACTTTTAGAAAATGAATCAAACGAGAGATAATTCAAGTGAAAAATAACTTAAAGACTCACGTGAAATTCGAAACAATTCAACAATGTAATTAGATATTTAAATAGACGTGAAAATAAAATCAAAATTAAAATAAAATGTGAAAATGACTCATGAAATTAAACATGAAAATAAAATTAAAATTAAAAACAATTTAACATTATAATTTTTATAAATATAAATGGGGAAAGCCACTACTATATCTCTCTTTTTCATTTTTTTCATCAAAATGCCACACTTTGAAAAAATAATACATAAATGTCCTCTTTTTTTCCTCTGGTCGCAACCTGGGGATGCGATGAAGTGATCAGAATTTCCATGATAGTCGCATCCTGGAGATGCGACCTCTTGAAGGCAGTTTTCAACATTGTTTTTCCTCATTTTGTCCTTATGTATAGCATATATATTATATATATATTATTATTGCATATTTTTTAATTAATAATAACATTAATATAATTAATTAAAATAATAAAAATATTTAATTTATTAATATAATATAATTGTTAAATTAAAATAATAAAATTCTAATAATAAAATAAAAAGAAAAATACATTAATTTATTAATAATATATAATTGTTAATAATTATAATAATAAATAGAATAATAATAATAATTACAATAATAAAATTCTAATAATAAAATAAAAAGAAAAATACATTAATTTATTAATAATATATAATTGTTACTAATTATAATAATAAATAGAATAATAATAATAATTACAATAGTAATAATAATAATAAAAACAAAATTCTATTAATTAAAAAAAATACATTAATTTATTAATATTATATAATTGTTACTAATTATAATAATAAATAGAATAATAATAATAATAATAATAATAAACAAAAAATTCTAGTAATAATATTATAATAACAATACATTAAAATAAAAGAAAAAATATATTAAAATAATAATAATAATAATAATAATAATAAAACGACAATTCTATTAATAAAATAAAAATAAAAATACATTAAATTAAAAGAAAAAATACATTAAAATGCATTCAAATAAAATGACATTAAATCAAAAGAAAAAAATACATCAATTTTGAGTAGATGTGCCAGCAGCGTTTGGACAATTTTTCTTAGTATGACCAGTGTAAATCTTCCTAATAAGTGGTGTGATTGTGGAAAATATCAAGCTAAACATATGTCTTGTTCACATGTGATAGCAGCATGTTCTAGCATAAAATATGATTTTTGGAGCCTTATACCTAATGTGTACAAAGTGAAAACAGTACTAAAAGTATATAGTGAAGCGTTCCAACCAATACCAAACGAAGGATATTGGCCACAATATGAAGGTGTTAAGGTGTGTCACAATCCACTAATGCGGAGAGTCAAGAAAGGTCGCCCAAAGACCAAACGCATTAGAACAGAAATGGATACTGCAGATAGAGTCCCAAGAAAGTGCGGATTATGTCGGGTATCTGGTCATACTAAGAAAAATTGTCCAAACGCTGCTGGCACATCTACTCAAAATTGATGTATTTTTTTCTTTTGATTTAATGTCATTTTATTTGAATGTATTTTAATGTATTTTTTCTTTTAATTTAATGTATTTTTATTTTTATTTTATTAATAGAATTTTTGTTTTATTATTATTATTTTAATATATTTTTTCTTTTATTTTAATGTATTGTTATTATAATATTATTACTAGAATTTTTTGTTTATTATTATTATTCTATTTATTATTATAATTAGTAACAATTATATAATATTAATAAATTAATGTATTTTTTTTAATTAATGAATTTTCTTTTTATTATTATTATTATTACTATTGTAATTATTATTATTATTCTATTTATTATTATAATTAGTAACAATTATATATTATTAATAAATTAATGTATTTTTCTTTTTATTTTATTATTAGAATTTTATTATTTTAATTTAACAATTATATAATATTAATAAATTAAATATTTTTATTATTTTAATTAATTATATTAATGTTATTATTAATTAAAATATATGCAATAATAATATATATAATATATATGCCATACATAAGGGCAAAATGGGGAAAAATAATGTTGAAAACTGCCTTCAAGAGGTCGCATTCCCATGATGCGACCATCATGGAAATTCTGATCACTTCATCGCATCCCTAGGTTACAACCAGCAACTGAAAAAAAAAAAAAAAGAGGCATTTCTGTATTATTTTTTTAAAGTGTAGCATTTTGGTGAAAAAAATAAAAAAGAGGGATATAGTGGTGGCTTTCCCATATAAATAACTAATTTGATAAAAGAAAATTAGAAAACTAATATAGTATTTTCATTTAACTTGAATTACAAACATAAATAACTAATTTAAATACATATTTCTTTTGAATATTATTATTATTATATGACTAATAATTGTCATTTTGTAAACCAATTAAGGTGTTCTGAGAAATGCGAGGATGCTGAGAGGATTAGGAAGTTGGTGAAGGAATCTTTTGAGCTTGCTGCAAAGTTGTGTTTTGGGGATGTGTTGGGGCCTCTCAAGGAATTGAGCTTTTGGATTTATGGGAAAAAGTCTCTGGATGTAAGTAGGAGGTATGATGAATTGTTGGAAAAGGTGTTGAAGGTGCATGAAAGACAAAAGATCATCATCATCACATGATATTGGTGATGAGAATGAGAGGGATTTAATGGATATTTTATTGGATGTTTACTATGATACCCGTGCTGAGTTCAAGATCACAAGGACCCATATCAAAGCATTCTTTATGGTAACTTTCATTCATTAATTTTACACCTCACTTCTAACATATTTTAACCCCCTTGTCGTTTCCTTTTTTTTTTTTATGGAGAAAATCAAATCTTAATTTTGGTATATATTTAAACTAACAATATTCTATGCATTTATAATGTTTTGCATTGTTATGTGTAAATTGAAAACATTGATTTTATATAAATAAATTTTAATTGTATATAAAAAAATTCATGTTTTTATAATTATGAATTAACTAATTAATTTGTAAGAGTTGTCTATAATTATAAATTCATTTATTAACTAATTGATCCGAAAAAAAATCGTTTATACTTATGAGTTCAGTCAAATATAAGTTAATATTTTAATTAATTGATTTGTGCAGAATAATTATCAATTATTTTTTAAAAATGCTAAATGTGCCCTTAGAGCACTTGTTAATAAATTAAATACAGATATTTTGCGTTGAAACTCGTATTTTCAACAATTTAAAAGTTTAGATATTATTTTTTAATAAAAAAAAATTACTTTGGTATCCTTAACATATGTCATAAAAGTATATGTTAGCATGACATTTTTTTTTATAAATAATTATCATTTTTTTTACTTAGATTTAATGATCTTATAGAAAAAAACACAAATAAATGAAATGATGATAGTAGTCTCTACGTTTCTACTTCAAATAAGCATTTAGTGGTAATTAAATGGTAAATTAAAAAGCAACACAAAGTGAAAAAATATTTTTCACTTTATATAAAAGAAACACAAAAATAGATACCAATAATAGGAGCATACAAAAATATAGATCGTGAGCCTGTGGTGGAGCCCGAAATTAATATTCAGATGGACCATAACCAAAATTTTAGTTTTTATATAAAAGTAAAAAGTCATCTTGATTTTCTAACTACATGAGGTGTTATCACTATAGTTTTGAGTTGAAATTAAATTGATGATCAAACCTCTTTTTTGTTAATAATTTTACGAATTAAATTATTTTATAAAAGACACCTTTGACAATTGAACTAATTGATTAAAAATATATTTAAATACTAAAATAATTAATAAAATATATATTTGATTATAATTTTATTTAAAAATTACTTAAGAATTAACTTATAATAGGACTATATATATAACAATTGACTATATATAACTTAAACGAACCTATAAAACTTTGGGAGCCGTGGCATCTGTCGTTCCATCTTTCTTTTGTCGTTGTCGTCAGCATTATTTAATACTTTCTCTTATGTGTTATAAAATTAAATTAAGGTAAGAAGATATTTGTATTAGATATTATATTTTATATATAAATATATATTTTTTAATAAACGAATATTGAATATTAGTAATTAGTTAGATTATGTTTTATATCTATTTATAGATATATAATAGATAGGAAATATGATATAGATTATATATAATAGATATTAGAAATTTGAGAAAGAGGTGATAATTGAAAAGTAATAGAAAATCATAAAATTTGAAGAAAAAAAAACAGAACTAAGATAAATGGAAGGGATAAAAAAAAGTATTAAAATGTAAGAGGGAAGAAAATAGAAAGTGAAAAGTTTATTTTTAGTGGTAAAAATATATTTTTAATCATTGAAAAACTTATCCACGAAAGCAAACAATTCATTTTTTTATAATAAAATAAGTAATATTAATTCTTAATAAATAAATTAAATATTAATATTATATATATATGTATAATTATTTATAAGCTGTTATAATATTAATCATTAATTTAAAATTTTATTAATATTTTAGTTTATATAAGCTAAATTTGTAGTTGACAAGTGTATTCGAGAGATAAAGTATAATGAAAATTGTAAAGACGAAAAGTGGGAGAGAGTATATATGTGAGAATTATTTAAAATTTGAATTTCAAATTTAAAAAATATAAGTGAAGATAAAATTAAAATGACTTAATTTATGATTAATATTAGTGATGTGCTAAAGTTATAGATATGAGTATTTTGGATTTTTTAGTAGACACTTGTTATTATAGATATATAATAAATAATAGAAGTGATTAATATTTAAAAATACACATTAATATTAGACATTGATGTAAGAATATAAATGTAAAATATTTGATGAATTAGTTCAACGATAAGAATTTAATCTTGTAATTTGAAAATACTGAGTTTAAATTCTCTCAAGGATAATAGTAAATTGGTCATTATCATTCCTTTGATTATATAATTTTTTTTTTGTATTTTTTTAAATGAATATAAATTTAAAAAGTTGTTTAGAGAGTCTTAGTAGAAAGATTTAAAAACAATGAAAAAGAAAAGGTAGAGAATTTTAAAAAACAAAGAAAAAGTTGAAATTGAAAGAGATAAAGTGTATTGAAAATTGTAAAGGTGAAAAGTCAAAGAGAGTACAAGTAGAAATCATTTAAAATTTGAATTTCAAATTTAAAAGATATAATAAGATGGAGAGAAGATAAAATTAAAATGTCTAATTTACCTTTAATATTAATTATGTGCTAAAATTATAAATATGAGTATTTTGGAATTTTAATAGACTTGTTATTATAAATATATAATAGATGACAAACACTCTCAAAACCAGCAAAAGAAAAACTCCTATTATTATATCTAAATGACACTCTCACTCTAGTTTATAAAGTCAGTGTCTTTCAAAAAAAATAAAATGAATGTTTCGTTTGATTATATATCAGGGACGTGAGTGCAATTTCCCTATTTTGTTTTATCGATAATATTAATGGAAAAGAAACTTAATCACCTAAGAACATCTAACTATTGTAAGGTCCACCCAAGTGAGGTTTTTAAAAATACCACATCTTCGAACTACAAAAATATAGTTAATTTAGTTGAATAAATAGTTAATTTCAATCAAATTGAAAATTGTGATTAATTATATAATTAAATTAATCACACTTTTTACCGTGATATAAATTAATCATTTAAACAATTAAATTAACCACACTTTTGATTAATCAAGTGTTGCGCGAGTATAAAAAAAAGTGGATATCTATTCCTCATTATAGTTTGTCAAACCAATATTTACTGTTATTGCAGGACCTCTTCATTGCAGGCACAGACACTTCAGCAGAAGCTATGCAATGGGCAATGGCTGAGCTCTTTAACCATCCAGAAGTATTCCACAAAGTAAGAAAGGAGATAGAATCAGTCACAAAAAATGTTAGACTAGTTGAAGAATCAGATATTCCAAACATGCCATATTTACAAGCAGTTGTGAAAGAAACACTTAGACTTTATCCAGCAGGACCAGTAATAACAAGAGAATGCAACCAACACTGCAAAATCAATGGCTTTGACATACAACCAAAAACAGCAGTAGCAATCAATTTATATGCTATTATGAGGGATTCAGAAGTTTGGGAAAATCCAAATGAATTTCATCCTGAAAGATTCTTGGTCACATTGAACGATGCGAAAAGAATGGAGTTCGATTTTGTTCCGTTCGGAGGAGGGAGGAGAGGGTGTCCAGGGACAACACTGGCATTTAACTTGATGAACACTGTGTTGGAACAGGTTGTATAATTGAGAGGAATTGGAATTGAGAAGAAAATAGAAGAAAATAGAAGAAAATAGAGAAAACAGAAAAACGCAGATTGATCTCGGTTTCTGCAGATTGATCTCTGTTTCTGTTTTTCTGCATTACACCCCCCACTTCATAGATTGATCACAGCCTTTTATAGCAGCAGTTTTGTGGTTGTTTTACATCAACCAACTTAACCAACTTCTAACCATATTCTAACTAACTTCTAACCATACTCTACCTACCTAATTGCTAATCAATTTGAATTATTTCCAACATGCCCCCTAATTCAAAATGATTCAATTGACATTAATACAAGATTGTTCCTAATCTATTTGAACTTCACCCTCTTCATGCTTTTAGTTAGGATGCCTTCCTTTTGATCACTCATAGTTAACAACGCATCAGCTTTTTTCCCTTTGCCGCCTTGACCAATTGCAGTCTTCAATGCTTTAGATTTCATCTCTGTTATCACCTTCATGTCATCTCCCAACAATATGTCCAGCTGCTGCAAATCAGCCTTGTTGCAAGCCAAACATTCAACAACTCTTGTCTTATTGCTAGGAGCTGCAACATGAGTCATAGTTTCATCTACTAGCTTTCCTTGGACCTCACTCTTATCATCATTACTATCATCATCTAGCACACTCACTTCCTTCTTTCTACAAACAGAAGTTGCAGGGACCTTTCTTCTATTGCTTGGTACAATGCCAGGAGTGGCTGGAACATTAGCATGTTTGTTCCCTTGCTCAACATCGCCTATAACAGCTCTTGCTCTTACTTTGGGATTGACTGTTTTCCATTTATTTGTAGTTCTACAAGCTGTGTGAGGTTGAATAGATTGGGTACTAACATCACATTCACTTGGATTTAACATCTCATCCAATTCTTCAACCTCCACCATTCTTGAAGATCTATTTGGCAGGGCTGTTTTGAAGGTTCTATTTCTGGATAATGGTGCCTTCAATACAAACTTGTTTGCACTATCAAACATCTTTATTTCACCATGCTTCATCTTCATTGAATATCCCTTTTCAAGTAGTTGTCTAAGACTTAACAGATTATTCTTCATTCTTGGCACATACAACACATCACATATGAAATATTGTTTGCCATCTTTCCTTTGAATCAACATATTTCCTACTCCTTCTGCAGTTAGTTTGCTGCTATCTGCAAATCTAATCTCTCTTTTTACCTTATCATCAATGCTTACAAACCAATCTCTTCAGCCAGTTATATGATTCAAGCACCCTGTGTCAAGATACCAAAACTGATATGAAGAACGTTCTTTACCTTTTCCAGAACGATCTTCGTTTTTAACACCTTTTCCAGAACGATCTTCGTTTTTAACACCTTTTCCAGAATGATCTTTGTTTGTTATTGCCATCAATAACACATCCTCTGAATCCTCAATTGCCATTTGAGCGTCATCATCCTCTCTTTGGACTTTCTTGGATTTGCACTCACTTGCAAAATGCCCCCATTTTTGACAATTGTAACATTGGATTTCTTTCTTGTTAAATTTTTTCTTGCCATTCAAATTCTTGCTGCTGTTATTACTTTTATTATGATCTCTTGAACTTCCAGACCCTTCATCAGAATCATCCGTCTTTTCATCATAATCATACTTCTTGTACCACTTGAAGTTACCTTTTCCTTTCTTGTGCTTCACATCCCCTTGGTTGGTCTTCTTGCTAACTTGAGCCTGCAGGGCCTACACTTGTGATATTGAGGTTGTTGCACACCTTTCTCTTAATCTCAGTTCATGAGCTTCAAGAGAGCCTTGCAAATCCTCCATCTTCATCTTATCAAGATCCTTTGATTCTTCAATTGCCACCACTATGTGATCATACCTTTGTGTTAATGTTCTAAGAATCTTTTCAATAACTGTCACTTCAATTAATGATTCACCATTTGTTCTCATTTGATTAACAACAACCTGCACACGATTGAAGTAATCTTCCACAACTTCATCTTCTTCCATCTGCAACAATTCGTATTTTCTTCTTAGCATTTGGAGCTTCACTTTCTTGGTTCTTTCATCACCTCTGTAATACTTCACCAAGATATCCCATGCCTCTTTTGATGTAGATACCTTTAAGATCCTTTCAAAATTGTTTGAATCCACACTTTGCTGGATGTAAAACAATGTCTTGCAATCTCTTTTCTTGCAATCTTTGAAAGTTGTTTGTTGTCTTTCTGTTGGATTCACACCAAGTTGTTGATATCCATCTTGAACAATCTCAAGCACTTCTTGAGCTCCCAACAACGATCTCATTGATGCAGACCACCTATCCCAGTTCTTCCCATCCAGAATTAGCAAATTCGATGGAAATCCTCCTCCATTCATTTCTTCTTTTTTCCTTTCACTCACACTTGTGTTTCCCAATTTTGATTCCCCCTCACACTTTCACTCGTGTTTCCCAAGATCTAGACCCAAGCTCTTGATGCCATGTTGAAACAGGTTGTATAATTGAGAGGAATTGGAATTGAGAAGAAAAGAGAAGAAAATAGAGAAAACAGAAAAACGCAGATTGATCTCGGTTTCTGCAGATTGATCTCTGTTTCTGTTTTTCTGCATTACACCCCCCTACTTCATGGATTGATCACAGCCTTTTATAGCAGCAGTTTTGTGGCTGTTTTACATCAACCAACTTAACCAACTTCTAACCATATTCTAACTAACTTCTAACCATACTCTACCTACCTAATTGCTAATCAATTTGAATTATTTCCAACACACTGCACTTGCTGCTATGGTTCAGTGTTTTGATTGGAAAATTGGTGAAGATAGAAAAGGTGTAAAGGTTGATATGAAATCTGGTTCTGGCATGTCTTTAGGCATGGTTCACCCACTTATTTTTATTCATGTACTACACTTTAACCCTTATGATGAATAGTTCAATAGAATCTATTCAAAATCCAACATTACAAAAATTATATCATGCAGCAATAGTATAGTTTGGTAAAAATAACCATGTTTCTCACTATCCTTTTTTTTTTTAAGATTAATTAACATACATTTAAGTAATTTTACACTGTTGAAACATTTTTAATCTGACGGTCGTGATTAATTGATAATGCGAAAACACTTTATATATTTGTTGTTAGTCCGGAGGTTGCTTACTAGGGTACGACGGAATATTTCGTCTTTGCAGGCTTCAGTTTCATCGTCAATGAGGCCTTTTTGTTCTTCTTCGTTTAGAAGATTAATATGGTTCCATTGGTCTATCTTCCTTTGGAAACTGGGATTAGAGCCAGGTGAACTTTAGCAGAGCTTGGGTTTGAGGGATATTTTGTCTTTGGAACTTATGGCATATGTTTTGAACAAATTTGAGTAGATGTGCCAACAACGTTTGTACAATGTTTTTTTGGTACTCTTTTTGTACTGTCCATTTCTGTTCTAATGTGTTTGCACTTTAGGCGACCTTTCGTGACTCTCTGCATTAGTGGATTGTGACACACCTTCATATTGTGGCCAATAGCCTTGGTTTGGTATGGGTTGGAACACTTCATCATAGACTTTTAGTATCATTTCCACCTTATACACATCAGGGATAAGACTCTAATAATTATATTTAATGCTAGAACATGCTGATATGACATGTGAACAAGGCATATGTTTAGCTTGATATATTCCAAAATCGCACCACTTGTTAGAAAGGTTTACACTGAAATGACCAATTGGTCGCCCTTCTATTGGAACCAGTGTCTCGTCCATCATGAAGTATGGTTGCTCCGATCAAAACTATCCACCCTATGACTATTGGATTTACTTATTTCCAATTTCATAAAATTTATGCAAGTTTCTGTGTATACCTGACCAGAAGTTAAAATTGATGTGTGTCGTTTTCCCATGGTTGTAAACAGTGTCCCTGTTTTAAAATAAGTTGATTGGACCAAAGCAGTTATGGGAAGGTTTCGCAGGCCTTTTAATATTGCGTTCATTGACTCCACAAGGTTGGTTGTCATCTAACCCCAACGACTACCTCCATCGAATGCTTGAATCCAATCCTGTCGAGGTATATTGTCTAACCATTTCAAAGCCTCCAGATTTAGTATGCCGATTTTTTTACGGTAGTATCGATATGTAGGCTCATTGATCGAGTAACTTGTATTGAAACAGTAGATAATTATATAAACTAAGAATGAAATTACTAAAAATTACAGTAATTATAAAAATTAAGAATGAAAACTATTACCCATAGAAATAACTTTTTTCTTCAAAGCATTGTCTTTAAATTCCCTTGCAAAATTTTGTGAAATATGTTGAACGTAGAATATATGTTTTGACGGAGGATCTTGCCACGTATTTGCAGAATTATTATAAGCACTCTTTATAGATTCATGTCTATCTGAAATCAAACAAATGTTGGCTTGTGGAGTGACAAATTTTCTCAAAAAGAAACTTCAACCTTCTTTTGTCTCACCTTCCACAATAACATAAGCAATAAGAATTATGTTGTCATTCTCATCTTGTGCAACTGCTACCAATAGAGTTCCTTTGTACTTGTCATACAACCAAGTCCCATCAACTTGTACTATTGGTTTGCAAAATTTAAATGCAGATATACACGGATCGAAAGCCCAAAATAGTCTATGAAAAATCCTTATGCCGCCTATCAAACTATTCTCATGATAAGCTGGGATGGTTTCCATTTCTATTTTAGTTCATGGAGCAAACGTTTTCATAACCAACAACCATTGTAGGAGTTGATTGTAAGACTCTTCCCAATTACCATAAATTTGTTCGATTATTTTATTTTTTCCAATCCATGCCTTTTTATAACTAATTGTGTAGTTATGTAAATCCCGAATCTGAGCAACAATGACTTTCACTTTGATTGAAGGATCCACTTTCACAACTTGTATTATGCTTCGACATATCATATTAGAATCGAGCTTCATATGATCTTGTGACAATGCAGAATTTGTGCATGTATGAGGCACATTCAATTTACCAATAACCTACAATTCATTTTTTTTTTTTGCGTTTTGAAGCTCTGCATCTAAACAAACAATTTGGATTTGAACAATAAATGACATACCTTTCTAAATATGATTTTTGTACAACAAAATTCAATGATTGCTTTAAATGGTAATGCTTGATTGCATGTACGCATTCATCTTGTTATGAAACTTCATTCCAACTGCAAGAGTTCCATCTACTGTTGGGTCTTCGTTAATGAACAAGTGATAAAATTCACTTGATTTTTGTTGAGTATCTAAATTGATGCTCTTCAAGTGACATGGTGGATCGAAATTAGGTAGAATAGGTTGATCTTCTGCTTTTGTATCTTCCATATCAGTGTCATCACCAGAATTATCAGATAATTCATCGAAGTGTGTGTCATCCTCTTCACTATAATCACTTAAATCTTCCTCGTTGATACTATGTAAGACACTAAGAGGAAGATCACATTGTGGAATTGTTGAAGGAGATTGATGATGTAGTTGAAAACTTTCTGGTGAGTTTGTTCTAATTGGGTAGAGTATAGTTTGTAGTGTTGTGATGGTTCACAGTGTTGTGATGGTTCATAGTGTTGTGATGGAGAATAGTGTTGTGATGGTTTATAGTGTTATGATGGAGAATATAAGTCGGGTTGATAAGGTATGTTTAATGTCGATGGTTGATCAATGTTTGTTGATGGAAGACCAGACTCAAAGGTAACATATAACTCGATGGTGCCGAGTTGTGACCATTGTGCATAAACATCAAACATCAACTCAACATCTTCGTCGTCGCAAATCTACATGAGTTCAAACCTTGTTGTATTTTCACCAAAGAACACAAGGTGTCGATAAACTATATCACTTATCGTGACGTTGTCACCAAGCTATAATTTTTTTTCTAATGACATTCTTTAGACGAGCAAGGTTGCTTCCTAAATGTACTTTGAACGCCTTTTATAGTCACTTATGAATGTTTTACCTTCAACTCCATCGACAATTGAATCATTGTGATAAACAATACAAATTACTTGTTGAGCAGTCATGACTAAATGATTGATTGAGTATGAAATGGTAGAAGGTATGGTGAGATAGAAGGTGTGGTGAGATAGAAGTCTTTGGCTGGGGAAACGACTTCCTGATGAAGTCTTGATCCCATGTGAAATCGTTCCTCGAGGAAGCGACTTATAAATACGCACAAGTTCCTCAGTTTCTTTGCATCATTCTACTCACAACTCCTTCCCCAACCTTGTACACACAAGTTCTTTAGTTTCTTTGCATCATTCAGTCATATATTTAAAGTTATCATGTAGTTATCTACAAATCACAGAGCTGAAATCAAATATATTCAAGCATTTGTAAGTATTTTATTAATTGTTTTACAAATATATTTAATTGTTTCACCAGAGAACATGAAACTGTATCATGGGTTCAACATGAGGCGTAGGGTTGATGATAATTGGAACTGGGTTTGGAGAGAAGAAATTAACCATTGGAACGAGCGCCATAATTACGTGTTGCGAGGTAACATCGTACAAGGTGTTTTATGTCATAGCACAGAATATATGATTTGGATTAGACAACACACCAAATTGTTTATATCTGTAGAACAATATCTCTGTGATCCCCGTTTACAACCGCCATTATATTCTCGTGTGCAATCGACCTCTCAATCAACCCCACAACAACAACACACAGCAGGACCGTCTTCATCATCACCTCACATACATATCGCTACTAAAGTTCCATTTTGTGATCCACCGCCATCTCAGTATTACGTTCCGTCGGTGCCAGAAATACCAACACCCGGTTATCCGACCGAACATGGGCTTATCTATAATTTGTTTGGAACTTAGTGCATAACTCATGAATCGACTTATGTTGTATTTGATTCAATGTATAATCAACAATCTCAAAATTTAAAGGAAGCAAGTATCAGTGGTTCTACCCATCTACAACTTACATTGAAGAAAATGATCAAAATGCGGATCAACCGGAAGAACTGCAACTTGCTCAGAGAACTAGACGAGTTCGACGACACCCTACATGTGGGACTGGGGGTCATTTAGGTGGACATCATTGATATAAATTTGATGTATTTTATTTTTCCAAAAATTCGATGTATTTTTATTATTAATTTAATGTATTTTATTTAATTTTCATGTTAGCAATATAAATTTCTTTTCATTTAATTATTATTATTATTTAATTTTTATTATCATTTAGTTTCTTTTTTGAAATTTATAATATAATATAGATATTTTTATTTAATCATTTTAACTATAATAATTTTTAATTATAAGTATAATAATTATTTATTATAATAATAACAATAATAAAAATATAACATTTATTTATAATTTATTAATGTATTTTTCTAATTTATTATTATTATTTTTATTTTTTAAATAATTTAATTATTTTAATTATACTTATAATAATTATTTATTATAATAATAATAATAATAATTAAATTATAAATTTTATTTATAATTTATTAATGTATTTTATTTTATTTTAATTAAATATTAGTATTTTATTTTTTAAATAATTAAATTAATAATTGTAATAATAAACAATTTAAAAAAAATGAAAATAGGTAATTGGAGGTCGCTTCTCTAAGGAGAGACTTCTTATTGAAAATAAAAAAATAAGACAATATGGGAATTTTTTTTCAAAATAGGACAATTGAAGAATAAATAATTAAAAAGAAGATATTCATATAAAAAAGTCCTAAAAAAAATATGTTTCCATTATAAACTTGATGTAATTATCAATTACTTTTTTAATTCATTATATATAAATATATCATAAT
>JBBPBS010001102.1:9524787-9548323 GCA_037974835.1 Cicer judaicum | reverse complement strand
AATGCACAAAAAAAAAAAAACATGAAAACTAGTGGTTTGAGTAAATGTGTCAAATAAGATAAAGTCATAATGCAAAATAAGATGAAGTTGTTTAAATGTTATAATCCCTCTATTTTTTTTAGTACATTTACTCAAAAAAATATTATAACACGTTATTTTCTTTGGCAAATTTATATAACATCAAGATATATTTTTTTTTTAATTTAATGTCTATTCCAATTCTTAGACACTTTGTTTTCCATTTAATGTTGGTAACTCAAAATATTTTGCATATTTTGGACACTTTTTTCGAAAGTCAATTTCAATTCTATTGAAAGTATTATTTTGATGATTTGTTTTTAATAAAAATTTAAGTGTATAACATGAAATGCATAGACTTAAAAATTAAACAAAGAAAATGCAAGTACTGTTTTGTTTTATAAGCAAAATATATGTTATACACTTTAAAAGGATCGTCCAAATAATATACACGCAATTTTTGTTTAAG
Organism: Cicer judaicum; assembly: GCA_037974835.1. Taxonomy (NCBI): domain Eukaryota; kingdom Viridiplantae; phylum Streptophyta; class Magnoliopsida; order Fabales; family Fabaceae; genus Cicer; species Cicer judaicum. The sequence continues at coordinate 9,547,836 of JBBPBS010001102.1, read as the reverse complement.
TTTTAAGTCTATGTATTTCACAAGAAAAATATTACCCACTTGAAATTTTTTATGCCAGACACTTACAAAAAATACATGCTATACACTTAAAAATGGTTGTCCAAATTGCGTTAATTTTACTGATAAAAATTTAAGTCTCCATATTTTATAGTATACACTTAAATTATAAAGATTGTCTTGATAGTATTTGCATTAAAACTGAAATTGATGTTAGAGAAATTTTTTTTAAAAAAATATAAACTACTCGAATTATCGGTAACTCTAAAACATATTGTTTGAATGCTACAGCCAACCTGTGTAAGTTTTTAAAAATATTTTGATCGTTTTTTAATTAATTTTAATTAATAATACCGTTTTTAATCATTATTTCATTTTAGTTTTTTAATATTTTGTTTATTTTAAACAAATAAAAATTGAAGGTAGGATGAAGTTGCCATCGCAAATAGTGTCCTTCCAAAATATTTCAAAAAGGAAAATGGAAAAACAGTTTTAAAGTAAGGTAAGTTTGCCATTTCAAATGGTGATATTCTCTATAGGTGACTTTTGTATATAAATATTCTTTTTTCTTAAAAAAAATTTTTAATTGTTTTATTTTTAAACTTATTTTTTTTAAGTGTTTTTTTTTTCAGTACAGTAGGTCGTTTCTCAGAGAATTATAACTGGGTTTTTTTTGTTATATTTTGATATTTATTTATTATTAAAATTATTAATTTAATTATTTAAAAATAAATATACTAATAATAAATTAAAATATAATATATTAATAAATTATAAATAAATTTTATATTTTAATTATTATTATTATAATAATAAATTATTATACTTATAATTAAAAATTATTATAATTAAAATGATTAAAATTAGTATAACAAAAATAAAAATTACTCAGTTAGAGGTCGCTTCACCAAGAAACGACTTTCTATTGAGTTTCAAAATTTTATTCTTTAGGTGATCGCTTCCCTGAACGACCTCTTACTGAAGAAAAAAAAAAAACATTTAAGAAATAAGTTTCAAAGTAGGGCAATTAGGAAAAGTTTTTTTAAAAAATAGATATTTATATACAAAAGTCCTACAAGGTCTGTTCCGCATAATAATTTAAAAGTATAATAATTTGGTATTTAACTTTTAAAATGAGGTATGTTAATTTTTTTTAATAAGGGTTATTTAAAAAACTATATATTCCTACAATGATATATTTTATTTTTATATTACATTTTCATTTAAAACTCTCTATTATACCCTACATTAAAATTTATATATCAAAATGTCATAATTTTTTAACCTATATAACCACCTAAAATATATAATTCTCCAATAAAAGGTGGCATCCTTGCGATACGACCATCATTGTCTTTTTTGTTTATAAAATATGATTAATTATTAATTTAATAAATAAAATATAATATAATAATTAAAAAAACAAATTATATTAATAAAATCATATAAAATATATTTAATGAAAAAATACATCAAAGTTGTCACAATTGAGTAGATGTGCCAAAAACAAATAACGTGATATATTTTGTTAACAATTTTCTCATATTTCTTCTCTTATTTTATCACAACTATTTCTTCTTCCATTCAAAGTTATATAAAATATAGTTGTGGTAAAATAAGAGAAAAAAAAAGACAGTTATTAACAAAATAGAATTAAATTAATAATTTATAGCAAAAATAAAATAGGCGGGAGTTGTTAAAATAATATACTATGTAGTTGACATATCTACTTAATCGCATTAACTATTTTTTTTTATTAATTCTATTTTTTTTAATAATATAATTTGTTTTTTTAATGTATTTTATTTATTCAATTAACAATTAATTATTTATTATAAAAAAACTCATAACAGATGTCGAATATTAGAGATTAAAAAATATCTCATGTGGTCGTAATTTTGTGTGATTGTATTTCTCTCTTGTAACCTTGTGAAAGTAAAAAAAAAAAAATAAGTAAGTTTGTAAGATATAATATAAACTTTTGAGAGGAAGTAAATGAAAATTATCTCCAATACTAGCCACTCTTGATAAAAAGAGATAGGAGGAGAAAGCAAGTTAGTTGTTAGGTTACGAAGGAGACATATTCTTCAAAAGCTCAATGATTTTTTTTAAGATTTAATGGTAGTTTTAATTTTACTATTTTAGATGAATCACGAAAACAATTACCTCATTTTACTTCTTTCTATTTTTTTTATCTCCAAACATAATTTTAGTCAAAAACTGTATCAAGATTTTTTAATGATGTGTCAAAAAAATAATTGATATGAAATATTTTGTGTGTATTAGTTACATTTTATTATTATTTCAAATTTGTAAAACATATTTTCTATTATTAAAAACACATTTCCTATTTTATTACATCTTTTTATTATTAAAAAATAAAAATAAAAATAAAAAAGCATACCAAAACTTATTCTAATCCTTAACTCAAGGACACAGGTTCAGAAACGGAAACCTTACAAACATAACCCTAATCTCATTTCATCTTGTTCTTCTCCTCTTCACATTCAGTGGACTGTGTCGATCCAAGTTCACTTTAAGGGTAAACATCAAAATTGTGTGTGTGAGAGTAAAATCTACTAGATTTCGAACTAGTTATTGTCATATACATCTTTCAATTCATGTCATAAATCGTGTCTTATTAAAAATATTTATTTATTTTTGCACATATCCCGTATACAATTGTTGTACCACGAGATCTTGAAGCATGACGTGCATAAATAAGTGCAAATAGATTTACTTTAATAGAGGAGGTAGGTTAGATAAAATGAGACATGAATGGTGGTTCATATCTTGCAAGATTAACTCCACAAATGTATATTTATATGAAATGATAAACTTAATTTCTCAGAAAATAAGAGAAGATAGAGAACGAGGAGGAATGAAATTAGAATTATGATTTCTAAACTAGAAAATATGTAATAAAATAGGAAATTAAATTAAATGACTAAATAAAATAGAAATGTGTTATTTGATATATTATTAAAAAAATGATCCTTTACAATTTTGAATTAAAATTCTACTTTAAAACTAAAATTAGATAGAAATAAAATGGTAGACTATTTTCATAATTTAACTAAAATATATAAACTAAAACTATGATTAAACTTTTTTTAAAATAACTCCATATTATATAAGCAATTTTTGTTACTAATCCATGTTATATATAGATATGCTGGATCCATTTGAAGTTTATCGGGTGCTAATAAATACTTTCTTAGGTCTATATATGTACAATAAAAAAAATCACAAAGATCAATAACATCATTAAAGTCTAAAAGGTTTTTAGGTTTATTCTAAATATAATCATATAGTAAATTTTTTGAAAAAATACAAGACTCGCTTATCTGGAACACATGCATTTTTATTGAATATAGACTAAAAATATAAAAGTAAAATAAATAAATTAACAAATATTTTTAAAAATACAATAAATCCCAAAATATGTAATTTTTCTTATGATTGAAATAAAAACTGTTTCAAACAATTTGATAAATAAAAGTAAAATGAAAATTATACGATTGACTTAGTAACCGCGATAAAAAATTAAGCCTTAAAATAATTAAAGAGTAGAATGATTTAATCTCCATCTTTAACATATTAGTAATTTCCAAAATACTACCATTATTTATTTAGAAAATACTATATACTATATAGGAGTACAGCGGTACAATTAATCTAGTAAAGAAAAAGGCAATAATTAATTGAAGGAAAAAATCTTTATTAGCTACCAGAATATGAACGCATGCAATGTCACGTGACAGTGGGGGATTGGTCCTTGTTGTTAGTAGCAGGTAGCTGCCGTAGTTGGGTAAGACTTTCCTTACCCGTGAGTGATTTGAGAGCAAGATAAAATAATATATTTTTAATTAAAGAGAAAAAATATTAAATAAAAGCCAAAAAGATAAAGCTTATCTTGCCCACAAAGTCATGATTTCCATCAACAAATTAAAAGTTACGTTTCATCTAATCTAATCTACTATAATAACTCTTATTATTTTAGTTTGTTTTAACGCCTCACCTAATTATTTCAAAAAACATTAATTAATAATGAAAAAGTTAATGTGAAAATTTGACTAATTATATACACTGATTTTTAATTTTGAGAGGGACCAATTTGCAACAATATCTAAAATACTTATCAAAATCTAAAATATCTAAAAAGTTATGATTTAGTGAAGTTTCTCTAAATCTAGATGTAACTAAAAAATTTGATGACTCATAAAAACAAAATTGAATAGTTACCGTAATAGAGAGAGGGTCTATTAAAATCATCACCTTTCTTTGGAAAAGTAAAATAAATAAATAAAAGAATTTTTAAAATAAAAATTAAAACACATGAACAAAAATTAAGTATTTATTATTGAAAATTGCACTCTAATTCACTTCTCTTATGGTAATAATTTATTTTCTACTTTGAACGAAATATCTCTGACTTAACAAGAATTAGTAGTGAAAATCAAAAAACAAAGAAAAAAGTGAATTATTTATTTCATTGTCAAAATATGAAAACTAAATTTCTTTAAGTCTTTAGATGTTCATGTATGTAAATAAGAAATACATTGGAGAAATACATTCTTTATGAATGTGAAAGAGAGACCTCTAACCCTAGTTGTCTCCTTTTCAATTGAAGAAATAGGCCTATGTGATCAATTTCTTGTTGTTGTGCCATTTATCTTAGCGCTCACGGGTGAACGATTGTGCCACACTGTCCTCCATATGAGTGTACGATCACGCCACCCTGTGTTAGGACTAAAGGGTGCATGGTCATGCCATTCAATTTTTTGTATTGGTGCACGATCATTCCATTATGTCTTATGTACTGAGTTGAGTTGTCTGAGCTAAGCGCCACACGTTCCATGTTATGTAAGTTGCATTCAAATTAATTCAACTAAGCCCATTCCATCCATTCCCATTTTGAGTCATTGTTGATTTTTTTTGTCTTAGATATTCCATCCCGCCCATAGTCCACAACACGATAATTCTTTATTGAGTGGTCGAGTCTGTAAGTCTTCAAATCTTTCACCCACACACATATGCTTTATCGCACATCATCGTACAATCCGATACTTTTCAAGTCATACAATTTGATACTTTTCAAGTTGCACATCATCGTAACAAGAGTGACATTGAGAATATGAATGACATTAATGTTATAGGAACATCAACATCTTTAACTCTCACTATATCGACAGAGCACACATAATTTTTATTTTAAATGATGATATCCATATATATCCTTTCATACATGTGAATATTTGAAAACTCATCAAATATCTGTCAAGCGGATATCTACACAAATATGGATAGAGCAAACATAATATTTTTATCTAACGGATAAAGTAGTAAAATAGTTGTATATATACACGTAGATATCTATTGTCATCCTTAAATGTACTAACTAGTAATTATATTAATAAAAATTTCAACTCATAATTAATTGACTATTAATTAAGGAATTATTATAGTAATTGTAAAATGTTTGTTAGAATAATTTTCAATGGTAATGATTAATGTGATATTCTATGTTGATTATGTGTTATGATATACTTAATGCGTTTCTTATGATGATAAAGTTAATATTTTTAGATGTTCGTAGTTAGAAATATGAGTTGTATTGTTTCTAATAGCGATATTTAGGCATGACAATTGATTTTAAACAACCTCTTGTCCCACATTTAATGGGGAGAAATCTTTATTATTGGATGTAGGTGTAAATACAATTTTCCCTGCTTTTTAATGTTACAGGTGGGGGCAGAGGTGAGTTTGGTCAAATTTGCTTCGCACCCACTAGACATACATGCAATTATTTAAATACCCTTATATATTTTAATATAATAAAACCCTAATTTTTTCAATATTTCTTTTTTACTTTTTTCCTGTTGCTTTCTCTCATCCATAAACCTAAAGGTCCCAAACCCAACTCATTTTTTGTACCCCGTTGACCACTTTGCACCCTCATTTTTTTCTTCTGTAGCGGACGTCCACCCTTATCTTCATTCTTCATCCTCCGCACATCATCCTCCAATCAACCTCCTCTATGCCATCCTTCCTCGTCAGCATCGTCTTGCTCTGCTTCGTCTCTATCCTCCTCTGTGCGTCTCTCATTCGGGTCGTACATACTCGTCTATACTTATAAGTTATTAAATATTCTTGTGAATTTTATTTATATATTATTGATGATTGCTTTAATGTAAGTAAATTTGTACGTGATTCTTGCCACTTGTCTCTGTTTGTGTTAGTAAATCTACTTGTATTTTTGTGGTTCTGGCTTAATCTATTATGATTGATTCTGTTTGTGATTCCTAATTAATTTATTAGAGTTAATTTTGTGTTAAGAAAGTAAAATGATCTAAATATAGTTCTTTTGGTTTATTATGGTTTATGATTCTTAATTTATAATAATTTTGATTTATTCTGAATGATTTATATTTATAACAACAATATTTTTCTTGATTAAACTTGTTTGTGATTCTTGATTTATTCTGATTTAAATCTGATTAATTTGTTAGTGTTAAATCTATTTTTAGAAATTAGAATAACCTAAATATAGTTGTTTTGGATGTATGATGACTAATGATATGATTGATGAAAAATCTAAATCTTTTTTTATTTATTGTCAAATCTTTTATGAATTCATTAATTTAATTTCCTTTTTTATGTGCAGCTTTACATAATATAGACATGAAAATCGATAGTACATCTCAACTGTTTCCATGTCAACTTATTTCAGGCGAAAGTTCCCATAAACCAACTATGAATGAAATTTGTAATCCCTCAGTTAATGCTTCCACACCATTGCAAACACCTTAGGATAATACAAATTATAATATGGTGGATGAAATAATCGAAGATTGTTCTAATAGGCTTAAAAGTATTGTTTGTGGATCATTTTATAAAGGTCAATGTTGATAGAAAAGGTAAAGCTAAATTTAATTATTGCATGAAATTTCTTGGTGGGAGAGCAAAGGATAAGATGTCACACTTGTGTGGACATATGAAAATTTGTAGTTCATGCTTGGCTATCATGAGATATAATGAAGGACAAACTCTTACCACTTAGCTCTTGAATGGTAAAAATGATTTGGGGACCATAATTTAGGATGCTGAAAATGTTAGGAAAGAACTTGCACATGCAATTATTTTGTATAAGTATCTACTTTCAATAGTAGAACATATTGGTTTAAGGAGAAATATTATATGTGGAACAGTCGAAAATATTCACTTTCACTAATATTCTATAATATCCCCTTTCATATAGTGGAACATATTTTGCATGAATATCCACTTGCATGAACCATTATTTCAAGTTTCTTGTAGAAATACTATAAAAAAGAGATATTCAAAGTGTACGAAGTTGAGATAACCACAATTTTAAAGTTGTTAGTGAAGGTGCAAATACGAGAAGGGGAGTTGAATTGTGTTTGACGAAACTGGTAACTTTTTGCTAATTTGATGAAGGTTGTTTGGTTTTTATAAATTATTTAGATAAGAAGCAATCAGATTCAGAAGAACTAAACAATAAAAGCATAAATAATTTGACATATATATTTATCCTGGTTCACCACTTAATTGGCTACATATACTTTCTTTATTCAGAAGGCTTTAATCCACTAATTCAAATACCTTGAATTACAAAGCACCTAACCTTCCAAGCCAGTCTTCCCAAACAACCTGACAACCCCAAACTTTTGAGGAACTAACCACCTTAACCCTACAAGCCGAGTCTTTTCCTAACAACCTAAAATCCCCATATTGAAGAAGGAAATAACCATCTTGACTCTGTAAGCCAAGTATTCTCCTAATAATCTGACAACACCATATTGAAGAAGGAACTAAACCACTATCGGGTTGGATACAAAAGATTGCAACTTGAGTAGTTGCTTCTAATAAAACTGATAATAATAATAATAATAATAATAATAGCTCTCACACTATAAGAAAAGAACACTCATAAAATATTTCTAACCTGAACAAATGTCTCTCTCTTTGAACTCTAAGATGTATTGAGAACTTTGAACTTGAGTTTGTTTTATTTTGTTTAATTTAAATTGCTCTTCATATTGATTCTGTTTTTTTTTTTTTTGTTCAGATTGCGTTTGTAAATTCTACAAATAAAATCTTATTCAAATCTTCAGCATATGTTGATCAATTTTTCTTCAAATATTCTTCAAATCTTGACTATATCTTCTTTTCAACTTAATCAAAGATTATAATTATGAATCAAATCTTATTTTAGATTTTCACCAATTATAAATTTGAATCAAATTTTATTTTAGATTTTCTTCAAAAACATGAATATTCTTTCAAGCTCTTTGAAGTTAATTATATTATTCTCATAAAATACTTTTGTTAACATCAAAACTCTAAATGTAAAATCAACTTGATTCCAACAGTTAGAAACTCTTCCTAGAAGAGTGGTCATTACTTTTGACATGTGGACTACGAGAAACAAAGAAAAGATATATGATTGTCACAACTCGTTATTTTGTTGTTTTGATAGGTTAGTTTGTTTGTTGATTTGCAACTTTCGTTCGAATTGATATTTTCACTTTCTAAGAGCTTGAAGATTATTAAAACATTGTGACTTATAGGAAATTTAAACTAATTTGGAGATATAGTGAGTTTATTATTTTGACTATTGGAATTTTAGAACTTGTGTTGAATGCTACCATTTATCTAATTATTGATTTTTGATGCTATGAATAAATAAATTCATTAACAAAAATCACATTCTTTTTATATAAAAATATCAGTTTTTGAAGTGAGGGCGGGAGAAATCCGTAGCCCATTGGGTGTGGGTGTGGGTGTTAAAAGTCATCCTGATGGGGACAGGGGAGGTATTAGGGTGCATGTGTGGGGTTGGTAATACTTAAAATCGTATCTTCCCTGCTCTATTTCCATGCCTAACGATGTTGATGATACTTTTGTATCATACGTTTGTTTGCTCCATCATTAGTAAGACATGTTAGATGTTCGTGATGTGATAGAATTAGAGTGGATGATCAAGGAAACATTGAGATGCTCTTGTTGAATAATAGATTAGCTAAACTAGACTATCCAGTTCGTGGGTTGTAGGTGGCTTATGTAACTTTTCAACTTAGAGTTAGTTGAATCTATGACTTGAAGTTAGTTCATGATAAATATACATGGTATTGTAAATGTTGAGTGTATTATAGTTGATTTATAGGTCATATGCATTCATATTCTAAATGATTGGGATTGAATGATAATATGAATATGTTTAAATTTTACCGTATGATTATGAAGTATTTAATAGTGTGTAATAGATACAAATCATAGCAAATTGTTCATACAATAATTCATAATACAATCAATCAAGATTTGTGTACTTTTAAGATTTTCTAGATCGCCAATGGCTCAATAAAATGTTAGATATAAAGTTAAAATGTATATTGGGTCCCTTACGTTTATTTAAGGTTTTAAATTGGTCTGTTATATTTTAAACATTTAAAGTTAGTCTCACACATTACTTTATTAGTATAAGTTATAGTTCTTCTATCAAATTCTAAGTTAACACCGTTTAAAAAAAAAGTCACTTGGCTAACAAAAATGTCAAATCAGATCCAATTATGTCTCATTACATATTAGGATTTTCTGTTTCATGCCCAAATAAAAAATCATGGTTTTCATGTTCATCCCCAAATTACAAATCTAAGGTTTTCTGGTTTATTCTCAATTTCATAACAAAACATACAACTTTGTTTGAGTTGAATCATTAAATTTAGTTTGTAAACTTATATATCAGCAAGGTGCATTCAAATGAATAGACCATAAGCTTGACTCCTCTCTGATTTTTTTTTTCTTTATGAATTTCTGGTACAATTAACAATTTCACCAACAAGAAAAGAATAACCATGCACTTCTATAGGATTGCATATAGGTCTATGGAAAGTTCTCTTACCGATGATGAAATTAAGGATCTGCAGGTATTATATATAATTAGAAATAAATAGGTGCAATTATAACTAATCTTATTTTAATGTTGTCTTACTTTGTGAAGCTACAAACGTTTTTCTCTATCAATACAATGGAAAGTAAGAGAACTGGTGACTTCCTAATTTATTTTTGTTTCACTTTTAAGTGTTTTTTGATTTTTTTAATTAGTTAAAGAAATATATGTAAGGAATTGGAAATGGACAAAGAAACCTTGTTTTGTGATTTGTTGATGAATTAGAAAACCCAAATTTGTAATGAGACACAGTTGGATGGAGTTGGCATTTTTGTTAGTCACGTCGTCTTTTTAAACATGATTAATCTAAAATTTAATAGAATGGATTAACTTATTCTAGTGTAGGTAACATAACGGACAATTTTAAAATATTTAATACGTAAAAGATCAATTTAAAATTTAAAATAATGCATACGTGATCAAATATACATTTTAGATTATATATCATTATGGAAAAAATGAAGTCTAGATACATGATAAGATGTCAAAAATAAGTTTTATAATTATAAAAGAATATAATATAAGTATTGTATAAATAAAAATAGAAGGTTTAAGTATACTATTGGTCTATGTAAATTATTGCATTTTTTTGTTTTTATCACTCTAATTTTTTGTTTTTAAATTTAATTTTGTAAGTTCAATTTGTTTTAAAATTGTCCCTAGTGTTAGTGACATGGAAAAAAAAAGACAAAAATATAAAAAAATATGAACTTAAAAGAATGAAAATTAAGTGAAAAAAATATATGTTTTATACTTATTTATTTATTTATATTTTTATACCTTTTTTATTTATCATCTTAGTTTTTTTTAATAATCACTGTCAACATGAGCAATTTTAAAACAAAATTCAATTTAGAGAATTAAATTTAAAACAAAATTATAAGAGTAAATATAATAATAGTATTAATATACAGGAACTAAACATATATTTATATAATAAATATATTTACGTCTAAATAGAATTGAAGTATAATTAGTTACTCTATATTCAATTATTCAGGTTGTCCTTCTCATATCTTAATTTACCATCTAAATTTATTTATATATCTGTGGTTGACACATTAAGTGACTATGGTGGTGCCTAATTATTACGGAACTACCTTATACACCACCGAAAAAATTACCAAATCTTGATTGGTGGAATGTATTAAAAAGAAAAAAAAAGAAGAGAGATTAAATTAATATGGGTCCTACCAACTTTTTTTCTCTCTCGAGAGTGTTGCGAATAAAAAAAACAAAGGGGTGTACACTTTTTCTTCTTTTGTATTTCGCTTATATCTTCTTCACTACGACTATGTTCGCTTATTTGCTATTTTTAGGAGTGTACCCGGATTGATTTTGATGTTTTTTAGCTAAATTTGATATTCAAACCTAATCATTTTTGTTTGGGTTAAGTCGAGCTTTTAACTTATAATTTTTGCATCAAATTTAAATTAAACTAACTCGATTATAAACATGTTAAGTTGGGTTGACAGGTAATAAAAAAATTATTTAAAAAAAATGTAATTAAATTTAAATATTTGAACATCAAAAAATAAATAAAGCTATATTGCAACATATCATTTGATATTTAAAATAAATACACAAACACAACAAAACAATTAAATTAATTAAATTAACAATAAATTATCAAACATAGTTCAACAAATAAATTTTAATTATACATCAATAATAAAAATAAAATATATATATCACGTCAATAGATTAAATTCGCGGATTCATAGGTTCAAAAAGTTAAATCTATTATCTAAATCGAACATAATTGAACTTCAATAAATTGATTTGAGTTTGACTTAAATTTTAATGAGTTGAATCAAAATACGAGTTAGATTAAATTGAGTGACCGAGTTCACGTTTATACTTGTACCCATGAACACCCCTAACTTTTTTATTAGGATAAGAAATGTAGATATTCCATTAATTTATATGGATAATTTTGATTACAATTTATAAGTTATTTATGTATTTTATATGTTTTATATCCACAACAATAACCTAATATGAGCTGTGGTATGTTATAAGTTGAAACTATTACACAAATATACTCATAAGATAACTAATTAAGTAAATATACACACAAAGCATAACTATTTGTGATCGTACAAATATAACTGAATTTGACACGATTAATTATTTAATTTGGAAAGGAAATGAAGGATAATTGTGGAATAAAAATGCCACACTGAATAGGGTTGTCTTATGTATTTCAGAAATTATGATATAATATTCAAAATTTAATATTTAAGTCCATAATAAAAAGAAAGTGTAATTTTAATAATTTAAAAAAAACTAAAATAAATAGTATTTTTAATAAAATTTTAAAATTTTATTTTTAGTAAAAAAAAAGTTCTAAATTTTAGTTTTTAAATTTTTTATTCAGCTTTAGTCCATTTTAAATTTGTTTTTGTAAAAAAAATAATGATATTTTAGTCCTAAAAAAAGTCCATATCAAATTAAAATAGAGATTAAAAGTGAATACATTTTTTTATAAACTAAACTTAAATGTAGAGATTAAAAACATATTTGACACAAAAAATGTTTGCCCTCAAGATGTTATATTATGAAAAAAAAAATAGAAAAAATGGACCATTCTCCAATTGAAGTAGCTATGCTATTGGGTTGAATGCACAACCTAGTAATTGAAACTGTCACCAAAATGGTGCATCAGTGCAAAATTCCTAAACAGTGTTTTAAAGATAAAAAACAGTTTAATTATATTTATTAATCTTGATTCTGATCTTATGATCTATTAACTTGTATTTTTGCGTGTATTGATTAAATGCATAAAAAACAAACATAATTTAATCATATTATATGAAGACATGCATATCCATAAAAATACACATGATTATTCTTAAATGATTAAATATGCTTTTACTATTAAAATTGAATTTATCTCATGGAAGCTAAAATACAAATATCAACTATATGAAGCTTTGGTGACTTTGAAGCTATTCTCATAGAATAATATTCATTTGAATAGAATGACCCAAAAATGTTCAAACACAATATTTTGATGGTTCTATTAAAAAATGATATTTTTGGAAGAATAACTTGCATTAATTCAATTGACATTTCAGATACGAGTTTTTTAATACTTAACAAACAATTAAAAGTCAATATTTGAAGGTCTATTATGAAGAAAAATATTCAAATCATTATGCATAATAATAACCAAATTAGTGACAAAGGAATCTAGTACAAAAGTACACTTTAAGGTACTATTTGATATGACTTGTTGCATATATCTCAATACAGGAAATTGTTCCAACTGTCATATGGAAGCTCTGCGATCAATCTTCTTCGCTCTACCCTCTATATTCAAAAAGAATGTTCTGATCGTCAAGAACTATCATGTCATAATTGCACCAATTTCTTCTATCCTTCAAGAGATCAATCTAGAAGATTGTTGACACCTTAGAAAGTGTGTCCGACGAATATATTCAACTTTAAAATTAATCTTCAAGCCTCTTATCATCTATAAATAGAATCATTTGAAAGATGAAAGCAATATTTCAATCTACAATCAACCTACATTTTATCAACTATGCAAATATATGAAAACTCTTCAATGAAACAAACTCCACCTCTCTTCAATATATATGTGGGTTACTATATTTATGAGTTTGTGTTAGGTTATCTTATACAAGTCAACAATCAATTGATCGCAAACGATTTTATCATCCACATTTTAAGTGACTCAAGTAGACTTTTAGGTTTACTTGAGCCTATTTGTAAACCCTTCAAGTTTTGAAAATAAAAGAATTGTGAACCTATTGAGGCTATTCTAATGTAGTTTGTAAATTGTCAATAAGTGCTCAAAGAAATCATGCAAGGTAGAACATTTTGGAGTTAAGCTTTATAGTAAAAATCTCACAAAATGTGAAAACTAAATTTGTCAATATTGGGAGAACTAATATACTTCTTGCATATGATCTTAGTATCCATTCTCTTTTGTTATTTGCAATCACAAGTCACATATTACGTTCGTTTTTATTTACAATATCTTTACTTAATCTAATGTGTCCACACATTCTGGTCAATAAAACGTTTATCAATCAGTTTTGATTATCATGTTTAAACTTGATTAAAGATTAAATTAAGTGTATGAATTAAAATTTATAAAAAGTCACAATTCAAACCTCATTCCTTGTGTTGATTGCTAATTTGTGGTAAGATTGGTGTGTTTCTTGTTATTGTTGTTGTTTAAATCTCTTGTAGTGTGTTGATGTTTTTGATGACTTTTGTTTGAATCAATATGTTTGCTCTCTTTGTTTTGAAGTCAACTATGCATTAATTTGTTTCATCTTGAAATGGTTGGTTGTGTATTTTTCTCACAACCGTTGTTATAAATAGTTGTTACTTTGTCCATGAATTATAATTTATTCCTCCATGTACTAGAGAACCTGCCTATTTAAGCACGTTTCTAAATAGTTGAAGTTATAGCACTCTTTTTTCCCTATTGAAATCATAATGATTTATTGTTAAATGATAATGCTGAAATTCTTCTCTTTACCGATATAACAGATAATTAGGGTGAATATACAAAATCTCAGTAGTAGAGTTATTAAATGTTTATCAATTTGTAGGTGATACTTTCACATAATTGTTGATATTAATAAATTTTGACCATATGAATAATTACTTTTCAAACATATTACTTTTATTTTGTAGATGAATCATGGTGATATCAATGAATAATTTCAATATTTAAAAGCACAAGATAAAGAAATAGATATTGATGCTTTTTTTTTTTTTTTAATAGACGATGATTGTTATTTTAAAGATGTTGTTTTGATCACTTCCTTTCTCCTAGAACAAATATCATCAATATTGAATTAGCACGTAATATGAAATGCCTGCAACAGTAACTCTAAACCTTTTATTCGAGTTGCCTCTGAAGCTCATGTTCCACTCAGTCTGAAGACTGCAACTCCAATATGTTGCTTCTCATACACAACATGCTTTGAAGATGCAACAACATGACATTGCCTATGCCACTAATTCTAAGTCGTGCAATTCTATCTCAACCTTTGACTACCTGAACCAAGAAACAAAAATATCTAACTTCAATGATCAAGTTATTTTTTGATGAAGAAAGTCAACGACTCTAACGAAAAGTGACACTCTAATGGCTACTGAGTTGTTTCATGATTCTGAAGGTTCAAGAATAGTTTTTGATCTATACACATTGCTCTTAAACAAGCATATGAAAGAAGATTCAAGGATAATTAATTTCAAACGCTATCTGGACATTCTCGCATATAATTATTCTACAAGATTTGGTTGAAGATTCGTATTGGAATTAATCAAGTTTCAACAATCATATTCCCAAACCATATCTATCAAGTTTATTTTTTGTCAAGATTGTTGTTAACCTTGCGCAAGGAAGATACGCTGAGAAGATTTAACGATAATTATTTTCAAGCGCTATCTAGACATTCTCACACATAATAATTCTAGAAGATTTGATTGAAGATTCATTTTGGAATTCATCAAACTTCAACAACAATATTTCTAAACCGTATCTATTAATGTCTATTTTTTGTGAAGATTTTTGTTGACCTCGCGCAAAGAAGATATGCTTAAAGTTTGTTTGGAACAATATTGAAATCCTAATTCATGATATATAAAGGGATCAAATCCTTATAAGAAAAAAATAACACAATAACTTAGAAAACTTGACTGACTTATATAGCCATATAATATAATTTAGATTCTAAATTAGTGAATAAATCTTTATATGTGAGAGGAATGGACGTAGCTGCCACATTGGGACAGGGGGGCGACCACAAAAAAAGAGGTAAAATAACCAAAATGCCCTTATTAAAATTACAATAATACCTAAAACATCAAATCAATATCCTCTCTCCCCTACTGCATTGATGCTCTCTCTTCCTCTCTCTAATGTTGTATTGTGTCGCTGCTGCTCTCTCTTACTCTCTCTCCTACTACGTCATTGCCGCCCTCTTGCGTTGCTACTGCTCTCTTGCCTCGACCATTTGTCAAAACTCAAAAGGTTCAAATTTTACTGATTTGCTGAACAAGGTGTTTGAACAAAATGGTTATGCTGATATTGCTGATTTGCTGATTTTTGTTGCTAATTTTGTGTTGATTTAGAATATTTGTGCTGATTTTTTGCCGAATTTTTTTGATTTAGATGTTTGTTGCTGATTTTGCTGATTTATATTTTCCAAATTGGTTGATTTATTGAACAAGTTATACAAAAGATTTAGAATGATGACTGCCGATTTGCTGATTTTGTTTCCTAAATTTGTATCATAAACTGCTAATTTTGCTGATTTAGAATAAAGAAACATAAATAATGGCTGTCTGTTTTAGAATGGAACTCTTTGGATTTAGAATGCAACTCTTTGTTTTAGAATGTAACCATAATGGCAGTTCAAGTGGTTCTATTTGTTGATTTATTTAATTTTTTTATTTGTATTTGCAAAGTTTGTGAGAATGAAGAAGAATGAAAGTATTGATTCTTTTTTCAGGAGGAAAATTTGTGAGAGTGAAAGAGATGAATAAATTATAACTTCTACATCTGAAATGATCTCTGAGAATTCAAGAGTTGAAGAAAATGAGAATCATCTTTCCAAAGTTCATAGAGTTTTCGAAGATGATTTTGAGAAATGTTTAGGACGTGACTCGAAAAACGCCATCAAGTTTAGCAATATCCACCAAATCAATTGGATGCAATATGAAGAGCTTATCTAAAATTTGGTCCTTATCAAATAAATTTAGAAGAATATTCTTTATCTGTCAACAAGATTTTTCTAAGACGGTTTCAATATGCTTGACTTAACATATTTTTTTTATGGCTAGAATATTCACCTTCTAAAGATGCAACATATTGCTTGTCATGCTATCTATTTAGCAAAATACCAAGTGGACGTTCAAGATGAGATATCTTTATTGGTACAAGTTTTAGAAATTGGAAGAAAATTAAAAATGGAAAATGTTGCGCCTTTCTCAAACACATAGGGATGGATCCTTGCTCACACACAACAATACAGTGAAAGCTTGTCTAGATTTGTTGAATCAAGTTGGACATATTAGGAATACTTTTAAAGTGCAAAGCTCAGAACAAATTTTGAAGAATCGAATATGTCTCAAGATATCAATTGACATTGTTCGTTGGTTAACATTTCAAGCTTGTGATTTTAGGGGACATGATGAAACTAGCGGGTTAAGAAATCAAGACAATTTTCTTTAATTGATAACTTTTTTGGCAACATACAATGATGAAGTTGCAAAAGTTGTGTTGGAAAATGCTCTATATAATTCAAAGTATACTTCACATCAAATTCAAAAAGAGTTATTATATATTCGTTCTAGTAGTAGGGTGAGAAAACATTTCTATGAAAAAATGTTGATTGTTCTTCTAATAAGTGTCATGATGAGTTACAAGTTGCTTAATTAGAGGAAAATGCACATTTGCTAGAAATTGATGAGATTGTAACTATTAAAGGTACAAGTAGAATTGTTACTTTGAAACGAGCTGGGGATACTCGTTGGGGATCACATTTCTCTTCTATTTGTAGCTTGATAAATTTATATGTATGAGGCAACTTATACTATTTTAAAAAAATTACAAATGAAAGAGCAAGTTATTCTACACGTGTGGATGCTGATAGTGCCTATAATTATTTGAAGGCTTTTGATTTTATATTTATCTTGCATTTGATGAAAGATGTTATGGAGATATAAGGATATATAAGGATATAGTTAATGCCATATATTTGGTTGGATCAACAAAGTCTCTTATGCAAGCCTTGAGAGAAGATGATTGAGATGCATTATTTACTGAAGTGAAGACTTTTTGTGAAAAACATGATATTGAGATTTCTGATCTCAACAAAGTTCATTCAATAATTACAAGAGTTGAATAACAAATTTTTTACTTCTATTGATCAACAACTACAAGAGCTGAATAACAAATTTATTGAGCAAGCAATGAGTTCATTAACTCTAAGTTGTGCTACTCATAAGGATAATTATTAAGCTTTTAACATTGAAAAAATTTACAATATAGTTACAAAATATTAACATTTGGATTTCAATATGCAAGAGAAGATTAATTTGAAATTTCAACTCCGATATTTCTTGGTTGATGCTCGTCAAGATTTAAATTTGAAGAATTTATGAACTAGCCAAAATTTGTGCTTGTGTTTGATTGCAACTGAAAAATCGCAAAATTTCTACTTGATTGATAGACTACTCATTTTTATCATGAATCTTCCGGTTTCTACTACCACAATTGAAAGATATTTTTCAACAATGAAAATTATTAAGTCCAAGTTAAGAAACAAGATGGAAGTTGACTTTTTGGCAGATAACATGGCAATTTATATAGAAAGAGAGATTGCTGCAAGTATCAGTTCTGAGTCTATTATTGATGATTTCAAGTTAATTAAAGAGTGTAAAGCAGTACTTTAAGGTATTAATTCTTAAGTCATGTAGTTCAATTATTTGATACTTCACTTGGTGCTTATTACAACTTGATTTTTTGCTATATAATATTATTTGCATATTTGAATTATACATATTATAATTTTATGTTGGTCACGCCAAACTTTTAAGTCAAGCTTCGCCATTGATTATATACCTTATCTATTTATTTTTCAAGCCATTTATCGCAATTCTAAGTTGTAAGTAGAGGCACCGCCATAGAGCAACACATCCAAAATAAATAAAATTCGTGTATTAACTCATAAATATAACTTAAATAACTAATAAAACCTCTCGACTAATCTAAATAAGTAGATTATAAAAGATATTTTCAATGTTTAACAAAGGGAGCATATCCTTATTTTTTGATAAAATTGCTTCAAATTGAGGAGTCATAGATCAAAATATTCGTGCATTTAAATGTGACGAAATTGATGGCAGTTGGTAATTCAAGCCGATTTGGGATTGGTGGTAAGCTCTGTAATACTGAATTGCATGTTGTGAAGGGAATTTCAAAAATATATTTGAAATTCTTTAAAAGCTATATTAATGTAGCAAAATTAAATAACTTAATGTATCACTTGGTCTAGTGGTTGCAATATTTGAGTTTAATTCAAATAAATGCATTTGTTAAGTTAAAGGTTACAATATTTCTCAAGAGTTATCTTCTTTCACTAATTGGTATGAGTTCAAGAGTTGTTTTTTTTTTCTTCCACCAATTGGTATGAGTATCTCTATAAATAGAAATACTATAAATAGAGATACTTTAGAGGTAGAAAGAACAAGACAATTTTTATGTTACATGAATTAAATTTGTGTCAAATATATTTTTGAGTCATTTCTTTTTTCCCTAGTGCACGAGAGTAAATGAATGAACTTTATTCTATAAACTATCATTGATCGATAGGTTTGATTTGAATGTGCAATTCACTTCAAGGATTCCAAAGTATCTTGAATGGGATTCATCGGTTAACCCATTTGCATCCAATATATATAGATTGGTGGGGCGAATCGAACCTAAAGCTTAGTGCGATACACACACTTCAGAACTTATTTGCGCAACATTCATCATCATCATCATCATCATCAATTTCATTATTTTCTTGATCAAGATTTGCAGCATACCCCCAACAAGATGAACAATCACATATTTATGACTATGTTGTAGCGTACACAATTATATACATGTGTTTCAAATATATGCAAACATGATATAAGTTTGAATGTTCATTCTATGTGATTATGATAGTTTACGAAATTTGCATTTAATTTTATTTTGATGCATGATTGTTAGTTTTAAGTTTTCCTATAACATGGATAAATTTAATACTATAGTTTTCCATTATCAGCATGATTTGAAAAATGGTAGTTAGTTATTTTTGAAGATCCAAACTTTTTTCTTTTAGAATCAAACGTGTTTAAAAGTATACGGTTGGAAGGTATACAATTGAAAAGTTTGGTGAAAAGTTGTGTTGTTTCATGATGGATTATGATTGTATCATTTTCAATGAAAGTCTTATTTTCTTTATTTTTGTAGAGGTTTTATCCTTTTTCGTACCAAATATGTATATATATGTGTGTGTTAGATTTAATATGTGGTATTAGATTAACACACGCACGTCTTAAATAAAAATTGTTGTTTCACACAATAAATTGTTATATGTATAATTAATAATTTCATATTATATGAGCATGAAACTAATTGTTTATTGTTTATCTTTATATTTTAAAATTATTGTAAGTTCACAAATGTTGATGGAAGAAAGTAATAGAAAATCTTTATGATTTCATTGTTTATTTTCTACTTTAATACTTATTTGGATTTACCATAAAATATATTTAAAGATGAAACTTGAATTAACAAATAGAATTTATGATGCATGCATTAGTTATGATATAACTATGAAGATATGGTTTCTTTAATAGAAATGAAATAAATTCTTATTTGTTAAGGAGTAGATGACTTACATGTTTGGACCCACCCTATAATATTTTATTATGCGAAATTTTTATGATCATATTATGTTAGCTTATGGCAATATATATTCAATCATTCAATGTATTATACCTTGAACTTGGATATATTGAAAAGAGAATTATAGTTTTAAATTGAGATGCATATTAAATATAGTAAAAGGTAGAATGATATGAAAGTTTGTGCATGTGATAATTGAAATGTTTATTAATTGTATGTGATACAATATGAAGAGATTAAATGAAAATAGTGTTATGGTTTGGTGATAGTTGATCAACACTATCAAAAATATAAAAGGTAATTAGATACTTGATGTAAGTCATGACTTGTATTAAACTTAATATAACATATGTTGTTGGAAGGTTAAGTCGGTATGCAAACAATTAACTATAGTTTAATCTATAGTGGATAAACTTCAATTTTGGAAGGATATACATTTGTCAGTTGGGTAAATCTTGTTGAGGATTATGTTTCTACAAGTGGATGGATCTTCAACCTTGGTGGATGTGCAATTTATTGGAGATCAAAGAAATAAACTTGTGTTACCGACATCTCAAAAGAGTAAAAGTACTTGAAGCATAAAATAAAAGTGATATCCTGAGATCTCCTCTTAATGGACATATAATATATATTTTCTAGAATGTATAATAATGAGTGGGTCACTTCATTGAGATCAAGAGCTTAACTCTTAAATTCTCACGAAAAAGATATGAGACACATGACCTTTTCAAATGTGTCATTTTTATAATTTGATCAATGGTATCGACATTTTATGTGTGAGTTATGCACACTTATTCTAATGAATGGTTGATTCAAAGTTTGTCTATCAATCTATTAGGGGATGAGTGAAAACATAATTTACTAAGTAATGGTTCAAATCGTAAGATACATTTATCTGAAACCATACAATTTTTGGAATAACAAATTTAGATTTATTTTGAAAATGGTGGGGAATTGTGAGAGGAATTTCCAAAATATATTTGGAATTCTGTAATAGCTATATTAATGTAGCAAAATTAAATAACTTAATGTGTCACTTGATCAAGTGGTTACAATGTTTGAGTTTAATTCAAACCAATGCATATGTTAAATTACCAAATGTTACGATTTTTCTCAAGAATTGTTTTCTTTTACCAATTGGTATGAGTTCAAGAGTTGTGTTTTTTACCAACTGGTATGAGTATCTTTATAAATAGAGATACTTTAGAGGCAGAAAGAACGAGACAGTTTTCATGTTACATGAATTAAATTTCTGACAAATATATTTTTGAGTCATTTCTTCTTTTTTCTAGTGCACGAGAGTAAATGAAGGAACTTTATTCTATAAACTGTAATTGATCGATAGACTTGATGTGAATGTGCAATTAACTTCAAGGATTCCAAAGTATCTTGAAGGGGATTCGCCGATTAACCCGTTTGTATCCAATATATATAGATTGGTGGAGGCGAATCGAACTTAAAGCTTGGTGTGATACACACGCTTTGAAACTTATTTGTGCAACATTCATCATGATCAATTTCATCATCTTCTTGATCAAGATTTGCAGCATACCCCGAACATAAAAACCAACACATATTATTGCTATGGCTTGGTTCAAGCTTGGTTCTCAAATAGTCTTGTTGGTGAGGATGGTGTCACTTATAATCACGCTTATGCTTCAATTATTGATCATATTAGAGTTGTACATAATTGATCTTGGGACCTTTTGTTTACTAATTTCTTGTATTAAGGAAATATCTCTGTTGATTGGCTAGCTAAGCATGGAACCTTCATTGATCAAAGCCACCATGTCTCACCTCATTGCCTTTCTACTATTTCTTCCTTTTTTGGCTCATGCCTTAGGGGTTGAGAGAAGACGAGAGTTATTTCTTTGTTTTTTTTTTTTTTTAGATAAAAACATTTTGATGCTTATATTATTTTTAGCTATAAATATTTTTAATTAGCTTCAATTATATTAATTTTCTATGATATCGCTATGTCACAATAATAAATATAAATGAACCAAGTTGGATAAAACAATTAAAGAAATGGAAACATCTTCCATATAAAAACACATTTTCATGGCATATTTTATATCATATTAGATACTTTGTTGAAATAAAATTGTGAATGGTTGGTCTCATTTTGATTAGAAAAGGAGAAAATATTGAATATATAAGAGAAGTGACTCATAAATTTATTACTTTAAAGTTTTTAGTTGAGATGAAGTGTTAAAGTCTCTTGTGGAACTGGATCATATATAATTCTAGATGAAACTATTGAATTTCAAAATAAATTAAATGGTTCATGTTTAATCCTCTTAGATTTAATATTAACAAGTCATGAATGAGTTGTTTGTAAATTTTGATCACTGTTATAAATAAAAATCAATTACTTTTAAATTTTTTAATGCTACTATTTTTACTACACATTTTATTTAATTTAAAATATTTAATTTTAATAGTTGAATATCTGTATTAATGAACAATATAATAAGTTGAACTTTTATTTTACATAAAATCTAAAAATTTAAATGTACTAAATTGTATTTTTTTATTCTCCATAAAAGTAGATTTTTTTTCTTATAATAATGACAAAAGGAATATAAATCTTTAATATGATTCCACTAGTAAGATTTACAATATCTGAAAGCGACTAATAAATTGA
>JBBPBS010001102.1:9495188-9524467 GCA_037974835.1 Cicer judaicum | reverse complement strand
TACTTTAGGATATAAAATTGGCATTACCAATTACTTATTTAATTAAATAAATCAACTTGACCAATTATTTAACAAGTTGACTTAAATAATTAACCAAATAGTTTATAAAGTATTATTACTCTAAAATAAAACAAAAAAGAAAATTGAAAAGTTGGTATATCTTATCTCAATTTTTAATAAAATATATTAATTTTTTTAGATATTATTATATTTCATAATTCTTTTTAACAACATTTCTAAATTATTATTAATTCATCAATTCTTTTTATCAACTACAATTTTGCTTAATAAGATGATGATAAACATAGTTCATATTTTTTAGCACTGCTATCTTTTTAATTAAGTATAGCATCTATGTCTAATCATTAGGATAAGATTTCCTTAATAAATAATTCATCTCTTCGCTATCTTTAAAATCATGATTGTAACCGGAAAAAGAAAAATATTGTTGAGATCTCGCAAATAAATCAAATTTTAAAACTTGAGATATTTATGTTTTCGAGTAGTGCTAATACAATATTTTTTTTATTGAAAAACTTTAATATTTAAATTTTTAAACAGCTAAAAATACAAATTGAAAAACTTAATATTAAATTTAAACCATTTACATTTACTCTTACATTAGCTTTTTCTTATTACTATAAATGAACTCAATTATAAGATAATTTTTACGGATTTTTTTATCCTATTTAAAAGAAAAAAAATTATAAGTTTTAAGATGCATTTATTGTTTAAATAATATTTTTATTTAATATTTAACTTTAAATTATTTATAAACATTTAATGTTTCACACTTTTTATGATAAATATTTTTATAAATATATTCAAAAAATAATAGTAATAATGAAATAAACTTATGAATATTATTTTCAATAATTGAGACGTAATAAAAGAAGAGTTCAAGTTGAATAAAGTGGAGATTCAAATTGGGGGTCAAGGACCAAAGTCCAATGTCCTTTAACGTGTAGGACACTTTCCAGGGACTTTGTTTTTCGATTGAGCCTATACGTCGTTACATTTGTCCTAGGTTGCTTCACCTTTCAAACACTTAGCCAATTAGATTAGGTAATTTTTGAGTGAAGTCCACGTGCTCTGTCGGGTACAACATGGTCAAACCCAACACCATCACGCCTTGTCTTCAACTTCTCAAAAATCAATTTTTGTGGCTTGTTTGTTACATAAAAAATTTGAATTATTGTGAAGACTGTTCATGGATTTGAATTCCCTACATTTATTTCTCTCTCTATTTTGAGTTTTTATTTTATTTTTATAAATAAAAAGAATTAAGGATGGTGATGGAGTAATTAGTACATCTAATTACTCAAATATGTCTAATGCCAATGATTGCTTGGTTGAATGGAGAACAATGAGAGTGGATTTTATAAAAATTGAAAAGTGGTTATTCAAAGTGGATGAGGTGTTGAGTTATGTATGGGTGCAAAGTGGATAACAAGTACACATAGCAGCAGAGCGGATTAATATATTATAATATAATAATATATTATATAATAATAAATATTAAATGTTTTCTACAAATAGAATATTAAAATTTATAATATATAAAAGTATTAAATAAAATAAATAGATATCGATATATACAAATAATAATAGTTTGTGACATGTATTTACATCTCTAATCTTACTCTGTGTTAAAATTTTGAAAAAACACATACACTAAATTAAAGTGAATTTTTTCATCAAAATTGAGCAAATTATAATCAGTATTTAGTAGTTTGTGTTGTCATATCTAACAAGAATATGACACACACAAAAAATACTATTATCACAATAGATTTTAACTTTAAAATCTTATTCACAACATATTCGTAGATAATCATTATTTATTTATAGATTATTTACATAAACAAACCCATAGATAATTGATTTGTAGATAAAATATTACCAACAAAAATTTCACAAGTTCAATTAGTTAAATGAGACATGTTTAGAATAACAATGGTGGGGAATATCAAAACTACAATCTATCATTTGTGACTCACACCTAAGCAAGATCTATTAATTTTAGAAAAATAAGAATTATATCTTATATTTCAAAAATTTGAATTTTTTTCTATTTCTAAAGTTTTGAATTGTTCGAAAGTTTAAAAAGTTCAGGAATTTTCTATTTTAGTAGTTTCGAATTGTTCGAAAATTCTGAAAATTATCATTTCAAAACTTTCGATTATTCTAGAAAGAGAATGAAAAAAAAAAACTTAAAAAAGTTGAAAGTTTTATAAAATATTAAAAGGACAAAATTATATTTTCACGTCGGAGTTAAGTTTAGATGTGAAATACATCGTAAGATCCTCTAAAAAATTCTCATTTCACTCCCCATCATTCTCAAAAGTCCTTGATAAACTTTTTTTATTTATGTATTATAAACTCTCATAATTAACCAATATTCATAAGCTTTGTTCGAAATGAGCAATCCAAAGCATAAATACTGCAAAAATAATTTAAAATTTTGTATTTCTCCGAATTGGTTAATACGAAGATATAAATATTAATTTAATTTCGAGATTTTTCACCTTTGGACCTATCTAAAGGTGTAACAAACTTTGATAAAAATTTAATCTAATATTTTCACTTCCGGATTGATCAATAAAAAAAAATTCCATCAAGATTAATTAATCCAAATAGCGTTAAAGTGGATTAAAAAAAATACATATTTACGGGGCTTATGACAATTTTGAGAGCGGAATAAGAAACTTCCTAAGCTTTACTACTTTAATTATTATTATAAAAGAAAAAAAAAGAATAAGTTATTTAAATGGGCTAGGCCCATGTGTATTAAAAGGGATTTATCTCTAAGTATAAAAGACTACATATACAGCACCGTAGTTATAAGGAAAACAGTTGCAGCAAGGAGATGTGCTTAAATCGATCCAAAATATAACTGTTAATTGATATAATATATTGAAAAATCACACAGAACCAGTTATTATTGAATGTTATTTTATGAACATAGGAAAAAGTGAATTTTGAAATTTTTTTTTCAAAACTGAACTAAACCAAACCAAATTGCGTACATGAGTTTTTATATTTTTTATTTTTATTAGTATATATTGTGTTTATATATTATTTATTGGATTTTAAGTTTTTTCTAAGAAATATTTATTAATTTAATTTAATGTTTTTTATTTTTTCTATTTTATATATTTCAAATATAATCATCATTGTTATTTTATATTGTTAAATTTTAACATATTATATGTTATATTTTACATAAAATCAACAAAAAAAATTCTTCGTTGTTTCTATAATATTAATATTGATATATTTTTTTTTAATTTAATTAGGATATCAACAAACAATCCAAATTAAAAATGCTAGTAATTAGATGAGATCAAATCATATCAATTTTTTTAAAATGTGTCGCCAAAAACAAACCAAATCGCGTGTGATTTTATATTTGGATCAAATGATATTTGTCCTCACAACCGATCTAAATCGAACTGCAAACACCCTAGTTGAAAGTAATAAAAAGAAAGGCTTGCTTGTGCACAAAGAAAATAAAGAGGTGTCGTAAAGTGCAGTTGCGAGACTAAAAGAAGTGTGAATTCTTAAGGTTGATGGATGTACACAAATTTGCCCTATTTTTTCTACAATTTTAGTATATTGTTCCTATTAATAGTTTTGATTTATTGATATAGTTTATCAATAGATTTATCTTTTCTTTGAGTCAGTTTGATTTATCCACTTTTGTAGAAGTTATTTGTTATTGTTTGGTTTTGACCTTTGGGTGATGAGTATTTGATGATCAATGTTACTAGAAAGACTCTGATGTACCTATTATTTATTTAGTGGACGCTTTTACTGGATGGATCCCGTAGTTTTAATTCTCTCACTTTGGAAAATATTTTTCACTTTAAAAATTGTTGTGTGTTTGATATTTATATTTCTTCCATTGTTATTGTTGCCTAGAGTTGTATTTTCTGTTTGGTTATTTATGGTCACATGTAGGGAAAATATTATGCATTATTGAGATCGATTATTTCTAGGTTTTTCCAACAAAATGGTATCCAAAGCCATGGTTGATTTTATTTGTGTTTTTAAATGGAAGAGGAAAATAAATGTTTCAATATGATTAAGTTCAACTCTACTAATTATACACTTTTGAAGACCCTTATGGAAGTCATGTTATACAATAAATGATCTGTATGATCCTATTATGGAGACAACTGCTAAACCTAATGATAAATTTAAAACTTATTGGAAGAAGAAGAATAGAAAGACAATGATCTTGATCAGATAGTGTTTGGATAAACGTGTATATCCATATATAGAAACTTAAACTGATGTTGAAAAAATGAGTGACAAATTAAAAGATTTGTATGAGTGAAAGAACGTGCAAAATAAAGCTTATTTAGTTTAAAAACTAGTGAATATCAAATATTTTCAATGGTAGAGTATATGAGTATTTATCATATTATAGTGAATCATTCTGCATCCGCATATATTAAACTGGATGATGAGTTGGAAGTGTTGTTACTGTTGAGTTTCTTGAATGTACAAACACGAGAAGGAAGGTTGAATTGTGTTTGCCAAAGTTGCTAATTTTTTGTTAATTTGATGAAGGTTGGTTGGTTTTTATGAATTACTTAGATAAGAAACAATCAAATTTAGAAGCAGCAAACAGTGAAAGCATAAATAATTTGACACATATATTTCTAGTTCACCAGTAATTTGACTACATCCAGCCCTCTCATTCAAAATATTTTAATCCACTAATTCGAATATTTTGAATTACAAAGCACATGACCCTCCAAGCTAGTTTCCTAAACAGCCTGACAACCCCAGACTTTTTGGAGGAACTAACCACCTTGATCCAACAAGCCTAGTTTTCTTCTAACAACCTGACAACCAAAGATTGAAGAAGGAACTAAACCACTATCGGGTTGGATACAAAAGATTGTAACTGGAGTTGTTGCTTCTAATAAAGCTGATAATAATAATAACTCCCGCACTCTAAGAAAAGAACACTCAGATAATCTTTCTAACCTAAATAAGTTTTTTCTCTTTGAACTCAAAGATAATTTGGAATTTTGAGCTTGAGTTCGTATACTCTTTTATGTTTTTCGGTGCTTTTCTTCTTTAGCCTTGAGTATCTATTTATAGTTAAAATTTGGGCTCCAATTTTGTCCTTTTTTAATTTTGAATTGTATCTTGTTAAGATTGAGATTATAAATTCTTCAGATTGATTCAGTTCTTAATTTGTTTAGATTGAGTTTGTAAATTTTTCAGATTGATTATGTTCATATTTTGTTGTAGATAAATCTTGATCAAATCTTCTTCGAATCTTGACCATATCTCCTTTTCAACTTGGTTAAAGATTTTTTTCAATTATAAATATAAATAAAATCTTATTTTAGATTTTCATCAATTATAAATTTGAATCAAAACTTATTTTAGATTTTCTTCAGTTATAAATCTTAAACAAATCTTATTTTAGATTTTCTTCAAAAACATGAATCTTCTTTCATACTCTTTGAAGTTAAATAATGAAGATGAAAAAACGGAGCACAATTGGATTGGTTTTTCTATTAATTCATAAGCTATAGTAGCTAAGTCATGTGGGATAAGTCAAACTAGAAATTTCCACGTGGACAATCTAAAAGTCACAACAAGTCAAAAAGCAAGTCAAAAATTAGAAAAGAAGTGATATGCTACAATTGTGGCAAGATGGATCATATAAAAATAAATTACACATTTCCTAAGAGAGATCACTCAAGAGAAAGAAATGAAGACAAAGGGAAAAACAATAATAAAGACACAACTACAGTTACATCTATTAGTGATGTTTGCATTATTTGTGATGATAATTTTATAAACCTTGCATGTTAAGATTCAAATTGGATTCTTAATTATGGTGCCTCATACCATGTCACTCAAGCATGATTTCTTTCCATCTTATAATGTTTGTGATTTTGACATGGTAAAAATAGGAGATGAAAATGTTTGTAAAGTTGTTGGTATGAGAAATGTTTAGGTTGAAATGGATACTGGATGCAAGCTTCAAATTAAGAATATTAAACATGTATTTGATATTCTTCTCAATTTGATTTGGTTGAAATTTTTGGATATTGTGGGTTATTACACTTACATTGGTGATGCTGGCATGCATAAAATCACCAAAGGGTCCATGTGGTAGCAAAAGAACAAAATTACACTTCTTTCTATAGGATGTAAGTGAAGCTATGCAAGGAGATTGTAAATTCAGTTGTAGATGCATAATTTGATATATGACACATGAGCTTGGTCCCTTGAGTCAAAAAGGACTCAACATCCTTGTAATAAAAAATGATTTACAAAAAAAAATTCTCAAATTTTTTTATTAGAAAAAAATAATTCGGTTTTTTTAATTTTTTCCACTAAATTTTTTGAAAATAAATAATTTTTTTTGAGAAAAAAATATTTTAGATTTTTTTCCGAAAAAAATAAATTTTAAAAAAAATTATAGATTAACAAAATATTGAACCTATTAACCTCTCACTTAGCTTAAAAAAATAACAAAATAATAAATTGATACTTTAAAAAATTATTTCAATAGAGGATATTTTAAGGAGATTTAAGATTTTGGAATTTAATTGACAACTCTAATCGTAGTTCAAGCTTTGAAACAATTAATGATCCGGTACGTTGCATTTATATGGATATGTTAAATGGATTATGTGTTAATGTTGTTTGTGTATCATTTTCATTAATTTCTCTCTTCTATTCTTTTTGTATGAGTAAGATTATTCACCTTTTTATTTCCTTAATAGATGTTTATACATCATTGTGTATGGACAAATGGTGAGCTTGCATAGTTGCATGTACCGATGAAAGGTCATTGATAGTGAGGAGTAGTCCTTATGTTTTGAACTAACTTACCGAGAGGCCTTCCTTATGACAATGAATACTATTACACCCCCAAAGTTTTGTTTTAATACGTATGAGTATCATTTGTACTTTGGCGTAGTGGCTAAAAGGTGTAACGACAATTAGAATCGTGTAGGTTCAATCCTTACATTTTCTATTTTTTTTTAATTTCATTCATGTTTTTTCTAACATTTATACAAATTACGACCCACAACTGAAAATATAAGCAACAAAAACGTTACTTTCTAGTGAAAAGTTAGACACTTAACCATTGTGTCATTCTCAAATTGTAGGGAACTTAGCTACTAGTAATTTACTTATATATTTGTATATATTAGCATATCTTAGAAGAATTTCAAGCTCTGCCACTGCCAATGAGCTTAGGACCGGTTAGTAGTTAATACGGTTCAAATACATTTTTAGCCATTTAAATTTAATTTACTTTTTTTATTTAGACATTTTAAGTTTTTTTTCTTTTTAATCAAGTCCTTTAAATTTCAAATTGTGTACAACTTAGTCTTTATTTTGAATGTGTTTAACTCCATTTAAAAACAACGTAACGTAATTGTTAAATGTTTATATGTCCATAACAGAAGCTCGGATGTTAAGTCAGGTCAAAATATTATATTTTAGAAAATGACATTGATGAAAAAATTAGGGAAATGTTACAAGGAAAAAGAAGATAAGTATGATGAACTTCACTATCTCATCTTTCCATTATTTCTTGATACATAGGCGAACAACAAAAAGAAACTTCAAGCAAAGAAGAAACATGGAAACTCCATTCTTCTTCTATCCATCATAACTCAATAATCCACAATACTTAATTGTTTCTCTCTCTCTCTCCAGTGACTCAACTGAACGAAAGTTAAAGAAAGAAAAAAGAAAAAAAGAAAAAAAGGATGAAGGAATTGAAACAGAAGAAATATGAATTACATGTGTTTAATTAATCTACATCCAAACTCACCTCTCACTCTTAGCGTCTTTCACAATATCTCTCATTAACTAGGTTTCTCAAATTAGCCTTCTACAAGCCTTCTAAACTAATTCTTTTTTGGGTTTCAAGGATTCTTCAATACAATTTTGTTCAATTTTAAATGGCAGCTCTGTTTGAACCAAGTTATTCGTTTTTTTTTTTTTGCCTTTTGAGGACTACATATTCTTTAATAGATCGGTTCTTTAATTTCAAATTAATTTTTTATTTTTATTTTAAAACTCTAATTTGGGATTTAGATTCAAGGCATAATAAAATGAAAGATATGATGCTAACTTGTTGGAATTCATCTCAGTCATACCCTATGTCATCTATAAATTGCCACATATGCATATTTTTTAACGGAATCTACAAAAAATGACTAACAATACTAACAAAAATCAACATAAACATGGGAAAAAAACATAAAACAACTATTTGGGAACTGGCTCAAACATAAAGGACTAAAAATGTAACACCTCAATTTTTAACAGCGCGAGTGTATTTTTTTTTTAAGCAAAGAAATAAAACAAAAAAACAAACAAAGAAATACTTTTGGATAAATATTTAAGTCGTAACATAACGACAAAGTCAACAAATATTTACAAGCAGCGAAATAGTTTTTGAAATAAAAATCCAAAGTATTCAAACATCAAAATACATCGGGGCTATGAGGCCTATCAGACATAGCTCATACCCCTACGGTATTCTTGATAGACGTGTACAAAAGCACTACCCCAAGAATTTTAACTCCCCCCACGTCACATCAAAAAGTGGTACATGGACCCATCAAAATAAAAGTCAAGCTGACAATATTAGTATAGGCACAG
This sequence comes from Cicer judaicum, assembly GCA_037974835.1. Classification (NCBI taxonomy): domain Eukaryota; kingdom Viridiplantae; phylum Streptophyta; class Magnoliopsida; order Fabales; family Fabaceae; genus Cicer; species Cicer judaicum. The sequence goes on along the minus strand of JBBPBS010001102.1, from coordinate 9,515,803 downwards.
TCTTCCAACATACAATAAATACATCCACAAAAGAAAGACCTATAGTCCCTACACAACGGTCTAATCTGATTATACTACAAAAACTATACGACCTGAGTGGTCTCCACGCGCCCCGCAAGATCCTCCTGACACAGCTCCAGTCAGGTGTGTCCAACTACCTCCCCATCTACAAGATACTAACCGGTAGGATGATCCTGTTTCTCATATGAGGGCAAAGCCCAGATTTCTACAATAATTGTAAAGGTCACCAACCGAAATTAACAAATATCACATAGAAAAATTCTTATATTTTTAAATGCTCAAAAGAACCTTTCGTCTTAGCATACTCCTCAACAGGGTTTTCATATGTCCAAAAATGCATAAACAATGTTGAAAAATGAAGTTTTAACATATTGCACTGTCATAGTCGAATACAACAGAGAAAATGCAGATTTTCAGTTCTAAAATAACTCTGAATCAATCAACACTTAAAACATTAATATTATCTATTATGAACACATAATTAACACCAAATTAATCTCCACAAATTCACACCTCAATCACACATCGAATATTCATATCATCAATTACGAATACATAAGTACATCAAAACTTAATCAACTTAACTTTACACCTTTAAGCAATTATGGGAAATCACAACGACAACCGAATATGTATATATACAATCATCATAGTATAACAAACATGACTTGCGTGCCAAAGACTCTAATGCAATGCGTATATGCTAAAATGCATGAATTCTGGAATTCCAACTAAAACCCTTCTCGAAAGGGCGTAAATCATAATTGTACCGCCTTTGACAGACCAATACTAATTACTGAGGTGCCACCTATCATGGGTCAGCACCATTTACTAAAATGTGTAAATCGTAAACATACCGCCTATCAAAGACCAGTACTGTTTACCGATGTGTCACCTATCATGGGTCAACACAATTTACTAAAAAGCGTAAATCGTAAATGTACTGCCTATCACAGATGAGTATTATTTACCAAGGTGCCACCTATCACGGGTCAACATAATTTACCAAAAATGTGTAGTCTATCACAGACCTACACGATGCAAAAATCCCCGCAAGGATAAGATGAACCAATAGATCACATGGCATCATCTGATGGCCCATCACGGTCACCACTACCACCATGGCCCCATCGCAGTTACCATGTACTATGAAATGCATGAGCATACTCTTACTCTTTTCACCACAATCATTAAGTAAATGCAGCTATTAAAAGATTCCCCATTTTTAATACTCATTTAGCATTAATATTTTTCAAATACAATACAGAGCATACTCAAACATATTTAATCACACCAATTTAAATTTTCTCAACCACACATAAATCACAGCTCCAAATTTCACTCACACATAAATTGAATTAAATTCATTTTCTACCAAGTCACACATAAATTTTTTCTTAAAAATTCATAATATTAATTATGAACACATCAATTTCACCAAACATGAATCACCAAAATTTCCAAACATTAATCACCCATATTCAATCTCCAAAATTTTAAACCATAAATCACCACAACAACATTAATATATCAGAGTTCTCCCCACCGCTAACTCGGTGTCAACGGTCTCGATTCCTTTGCGAGACTCAAGGAGCTAACTACATAAACATAAATATTTATAACAATTTATTCACAATAAATTAATCCACACACAACAAAATTCCTAAAATTAAATTTTTCTCACACACCAAACTTTTAAAACCAAATAATCTATATTATTTATTTAAAACTAAATAAAACAAATATTGTCCAAATTTCACATACACACACTCGACTATTAAAGCACCGAAATTTGAGTTAATAAAATACTCTAAACTTTTTTTTCTTTTTAAACTCAATCAAAGAGTAATTAAAAGAGTAATTTTTTAAACTCTAATCATTTTTAATTTCAATCTATCTTTTTGCTCAAACTCTTTAACTTAGTTAAAATTTGAACTTTTTGCAACTTTAGCAACTCTAAATTTTCGTAAAATTTCAACTTCAGTTCAAACTCATTTATTTGAAAATAACTCATTATGTAACTCAAACACATCAAATTTAATCGTCGTCAATTCACACCAACAACAATCAATTCAATTCCACAACACACATATAGCACCTCAACTAAATTTCAACAATTCAAACCTAACTCACCGAATTTCAAAACTCCACATTTTTACACATAAACTACCAAATTTCATCAATTCATTTTCCACAAAATCCACAAATATATCACATCTCAAAAATTCATAATAATAATTATGAACATATAAATCACATCAAATATGGATCACCATAAACCGCACCTCAAATTTAAATTTCACTAAATCACACATAATCGTATTAAATTCATTTTCTACAAATTCACACATCAAATACATCAAATTTCTTTTCCACAAAACCACAAATAATGTCCTAAATGCAAACTAAAAGTTTGAAAGGAGCCCTTACCTCCGTTGTAGCTTTAACAACCGATAACGGCGTTGTAATTAATTTTGTTAAAATTTAAGTTTGTGACGTCGCGTCGAAAACTAGCTCACTAGCACCACAGCGTGACAATGAGCAACTTTCTCTTCTATCACTTTCTCGAATGGAAGCTTAGATCTAGAAGAAAAATGAGACTTTTTATTTTGTGTTTTAGTTTTCTACCAACACTAATAAAGAAATAAAAAGAAAAGAAAGATGGAAGAAGAAGAATGAAGGGAGAGGCGTGGGCTTCACCGAAAAAATGTTTCCTCTATGTCCGTTCCATACATCATATATATATATATATATATATAATTAAACCAATCCAACAACCAAATAAATATATAAAAATATAGATATTTAAAAAAAATATTCATTACTCCCATCACATCTCTCATTTCTCGATCTACTTTAATAAAAATATCTACTCTCGTCGCAACTCATTTGACAGATGAATTTTTCAACAACAAGTGACATTTTTAAAAATACTTGCCCGGTATTAAATTCTCCGTAACACAATTAAATTATTCTTCAGCAAATAATCTTAATCGGGTCTCAAAATATATATTAAAATATATATAAATATCAAATATATTATTAACTCTAATAAAATACATTTTTGATATTTAACTCCCAAAATCAAATTCAATTGAGCTAAATGTCTAAGCAATTTAACACAAAATCTCTAAAATCGCATAAATTAGAATTTGGAAAATTTAGGGTCTTACATTACTACCCCCTAAAAGAAGTATTGTCCTCGAAACTTAAATTGCGAGTAACAACCACACTAGGTTTGTATTTAAATTCAACAATACAAGTCACAACTTGTTTCAGCCGACCTGCTCGAAGAAGGTGTTGCCCACCCCTTTTCATAGGGTGCTTAATAACTCTATAAATTTCCCTTGTCGGTAGACTCGCCCGTTCCATTCAACACGATTTTGTCTACTATCAACAAGAGATTAAAGATGATCAGTCCCTCAATTTGTCAATAAATAGCCAACAACCATGATGCATCTTCATTATAGCGATTTCAATAAATCAAGCATTACTAATTTCCACCAAACTTTTCCATTTCATGCTCAATTCCTCCCTATCAACCAAACATTAAACTTTGTTGATTGGCGAACACAATAACAACCCCCATGACATGCATTCAATTTATGCCTTTGTATCATTGGCATACCCTCATAATAACAATATCTAAATTATGGGTGAGATAATTCCTTTCATGAATCCATAATTGACAGAAGCTACATCTCCATGTGTTGTTCTGACAAGTTTCCTTGGCACATTTTCCAAAATTTGGTTCGCTTGCTGGATTCTTATTCGTTCCCAACCTTCATTGAGGTATAAATTGAAAGAGTCCTAATAATCAAACGTCCTAAAGAACTATTTCTCAAATGTTCCCAATAAACAACTCCTAAGAAATAATTATCTATAAGCCTCATCCTCATAACTTTGTAGTAAAATATCTCAAAGACCCACATACCCTTCATCGTCCATCTAGTCACTAAAACACTCATTTTAAATCTTAACGCTTGACTTCCCGAGACCAACATCTAAACCATATATCATTTGTTACATTTCTTCTTTCTCATTTTCTATAATTAAATAAAATTCTAAAATCTAATCCTCGAAATCTCCAAATACTCATCACACCGTCTAATTTCATCCATTTCATCTTAAGATACAATATAAGGTCATATTCATCATTGACTATAACTGTATTAGTAATCTCACTAATAAAAACTCTTCTAATCATAACACGACCTTTTTAGTAAATCTTCAAATACTTTCATCCATAACATGAATTATTTATTACTTGCCTACCTCAACTACCTCAATTATACCATTTTTAGGCATTACTGGATCCTCCATCCAACCTTGTGGATTTTAAATCATTGACTTAAAGATCAATCATCTTAGGGTCCCAAATTAAATCTCAAATAATGCCTCTGACCTATCCAAATACTAACATTCTTCTAGTAATTACCATCATTTATTAGACTCTCAAAGCTTACATTGTTAAAATCTCTAAGTATTCTCGTACTATGTACTTTCAATTCCATTTAATAGTAACATGCGGTTCAATACATCAAGTCTTAATTTCTTATGTTTTTTCGAACATCACTCAAAATTTACACTTACGTGTGTATAGTTTCATCCAATATCACTATCCATACTTACCATCTCCTAATCCACACAGAGATTCGTCACTTATCGAAGAAATATATATTCTCACTCCTATAATCATCATGAGATTCATACTTAATAATCTAATTCGTAAATCTAGTTTAACTCGAATGCTCGACTTTACCCCTCAAGACATCGACTATTCCTCAAAGTATACTTTATCTAACCAAGGTAGTATTTATCCCCTACCGTGCATAGCCCCTTAACTTTAATACAAGTCTCTTTCGTTGACACCTAAGCACCAAATGCTATTCCAAATGGAATCTCTGTCTTCTCAATAATTCCATGGTGTTCACACCCCTTCCGCAATTATCAAACTTCATCAAGTCTCATCCTGAAATCTACCAAGCGAACACCTAATACTCTTCTTAAAAAACTCTCCACTTATATCTTTACATGAAATTGCCTATTAGTCTAACTTTATCCATTCATACCCATAATCTTCGAGTTACCATCAACAACATAGCCTCTGTGTCCTTGGAACCACTTCATAAATCCTATGTCGTCATGATTCGCCTCAACCTTGCCTGACAATTAATCATTCCGAAGATCTTTTCCACTTCTTGAATATATTGGTTAGCTTTTTCTGGGCTCTCCTCACCCTTGAACTTTGGAGGATTGTAACGACGAAAATCTTTCAATCCCCTTGATGCGGCAGCACAAATATCTCTTTCCCTCTTCTCCAGATCTCGCAGAGTCTTTGCAGTAGTCTATACAGCAACAGAAGCAACCATGTTATTCATAACTTCAACCATTTGATCATCCCTATTGATGTTGACGCTTGCAACATCATCCCTTCTTGGATGCATTGTTTCCTCAAAACAAACATCAAGAACAAATTTCAACACCCCTTGGAATAATTCCAAAAATAATTTTTGACTACATCAATACATAACAACTACACTAGACTTGACACTCAAACACCTTAACCCTACGCATGATCAGATAACAACTCTCAATCTACAGGTTGACCTACAATCTAACCCAAAGCTTTGATACCACAATGTACTTTTTTTAGCATTGAAGGTTCGATCAATGACATTAATATGCTAAACTAGTCCAATGTGTTTAACGATGTTTTGAAAGGACATGGTCCCTAAAGGTAGTATATAGTTAGTAGAATTCTTGATATAATATGTGGTATTATTGAGCAGACGATATCTATCTCGAGTAGACTACATTTGTCAAGATATTTCTAATGCCACAAGGAGAGAAGAAAAAACTCTTTGCTCAACAATAAGAATCAGCTAGAAAGTATGTGGATAAGACACTTGGAGTGCTACACTCTAGATTTGCACTCTAGTGCATGCTTGGCACATGAAAACCCTCAACAATATAATATATACATGCATCATATTGCATAACATGATTGTTGAAGACAAGACACAAATTATGATAATTTTGATTACTCTTATGATAATGTGTAGATAATTACGTCTCAACAAGTTAAACACATAATGATCTTCATTTGTGTCTTGTTACAATACTACAAAGGAAAACATATGTCCGCAAATAGTGACATCATCGATATCTTCAAACAGATTTAATGGAATAAATTTGGGAGCACTTTGAACTCAAGAATAACAAAATTTAAATTCTATTAATTATATAATTTATTTATTTTTAATTATTTATGTTATGTATTTAACATTAGTTTTTATTATTGTTAAAACAATTAATGTTCAATTTTATTTTATTTAATTAAAATATTTCATATTAATATTAATTAAAATATTTAAATTAATATATTAAATTATAATAAAATTAAATATAAATAAAATATTAATTTATGAGTTAAAGTTGTAAGACTCATGAATTCTTAAGATTTCACAATTAACACAAAAATTGAGTAAATTACTTTAAGAAGATCAAGCACAATATTCTCCCATTTAAAGAATTCAATATCAGTCACCATTGGAAGTACTAAGAGAAAAATAAAAACTCTGGAAAGTAATAAATATTTAGTTTAAAACTTGAGAAACTTTAATCCAAATTTAAATATGTCAAAGTCTCTATTTTTACCACCTAAAGTCTCTATTTACCACATAATGCACTGCTTCCTATTTTCTTCCCTCAAGCCCTTGTGTTGTTTTCTAATTGGGCCAGTACACTTTGGAAAATTGGCCAGCATGTTATTCCATTTTCATTCGATCTCGGCCCAACATTCATTATACATAAATATAGCAAATATATTATATGTTGACAAAAATAAAAACAAATATATTTATATTTATTATATTTATTTTGATTTTGATTTATTAGACTTGCATTTGCTTCTGTAGTCTGTAGAATCTAATAATGTGGAAACTTTATATTTGTCCTTTTTCACACCTGAAACTTATTGTGTTGAGCTAAGTTGTATTATTTTGTTTTTAGTTGGGTAAAAAATGAGGAATAATTAAGGATAAATAGGATTCAAAATTATAAAATGGTAGATATTTTATTTTAAAATCCTACAATTAATAAGTTTATATCATGTATGTACCAGTTATTACTTCATCTATTATATATAAAGTATATATATTACGTTAGTAGAAGACTTGTTTACAATTTAGTAGATTGATTATTAATTCATGAATTAGTTTTTTCAATAATAAGGGAATAGATTAAACAACTGAAAATATGCGTTATTTTAAACAAATTTTTACTATCTCATCTTGATTACCGTATAAACCAATGTGAACAAGACATTCAAAACATAAAACATTTGCAAAATTTATCTAACCAATTAAATATGAGCTGTTGCTAATATGCTCAAACAAAAATTAATGCCTCAAAGGAAGTCACGTTTTACAATAAATTTATAACATATAATATGATAATATGTATAATAAATGATAATGAAGATCAATAGGTAAAATCTCTTAAAATTATGGAAAAATCCATGATTGCAAAATAAAGTTTTTGGACATGTAGGCCTCACATTTCAGAATGTGAAACTAGATAGATATTCCAATAATTTTGTGTGAAAAAAAATTGAGAAGGGTGAAATAATTAGATATAAAATTTGACTTATTCTTCAACAATATTTAAACAAGCTTAATATTGATTTTTAAGATACATATTGCCTTGTAGTGAATTAAAGTATTTTCTAATAATAACTTGTTTAATAGTCTAAGAAAACCTCAATTTATATGTGAATGAATAATGTGTTTGTGCGATTCACTTAATAGTGTTAATAATGTCATAAAATTTAATTTTTGGTGAGACATATAATATAACAATTACAAATGCAGGAAAAATAATTGGGTTCGTGATAAGTTTCCCCTTCCAAGATATTATAAATCTAGAAATTTTAAAAGTATACGACACAAGTTAATATGTTATTTTAGTTGAGATCTATGATTCAACAGATGCAAAATATTTATATTGTGTTCCATAAAAGAACTAGAATAGTTCTTTATGAGGATAATATTATATATGCTGCTAAGTTGAAAAAATAATACATTAGGTGATAAAACAAGACATATTTTGTCCAAATTTTTTTATGATCTTCAACTAAATGTAGACAAGAATATCAATAAAGTCTTTTATATGATATTATATGATACATCTTTTTATAAAATCACTGTTAAGTAACGTTTTTTACCAACAACTACAAATGATTCATCTTTGTTGACTTAAAGATTATTCTTTACTTGAGGGAAAAATAATTATATTTCACATATTTTTTTCTCCACCATTATTATTTTTTCTATTAGATGTTTCTTGGTAATATTTTTAATGAAACAATTCCCACATAAAATATGTTGAACTTTTTCTTTCATTGATACTTTTGTCTACTGATTTTTCCTAGTAAGATTTTAACGAAGAATATCTATAACTTTAATTTCTCTCTTTTATAAAATTATCATATGCATGTTGTTATAGTTTGATTATCTATAATTATTAAGACAATTGTTAGTAAACAATTGAAATATTTCAAATTGAGTACTTCAAAATTTATTACTTTAATTCATTTCAAAATTGATTAATGTATTTACAGGACTCATCAAAAAGCAATAAATAAATCCACAAAAGCAAAAATAAATTCATATATCAATAAGGCATGATAAAATGAATACAAAAATGGAGAAGTGGATAAAGAGAAGAATAATTAGGAAAACCTATATCAGAGTGACAAGTAAGGATGAAAAAATCTAATAAAAATTGACGGATGCTAATTTTAGATATTTTAAAAAAGATAAAAATAATTACATCATTTTTTCTTATTAGTTGAGTTAAGTGTGTTTTAAAATTGTGTGACATATTTCTTTCTCACTTATAGTAGATGTTATTTGTGAGAGAAACTACTATGTTTAAATTTTTATTTTTAGTCAAAAAGTAATTTATTTAACAAAATGATTTTTCAAAAATATAAAACAAACCTCCTTCAAATAATAAAAAATAATTTTTAATTTAAAAAAATAAAATTTTTCACGATAAAATCTAAAACAAATGCAATCAATATTAGTGTAAATCATGTTAATGTATATTATTGTGGCCTTTATGGTCCTTGTAGCTTTATTAATATTGACCCTATAAATAAATAGATGGTTCAAGACACTTGAATTTCACACCAAGTACATAACGTTATCTTATTCATTTCTAATTTCATCTTCATCTCTCAAGCTATCTAAACTTTATAATTGTTCTATACTTTTCTTTTAACTCATGCTTTTCACAATCTAGAGTTTTATCTTGAGGAAGAAAACAATGTGAGATGTGAAAAAGATTTCTCGCACATGTGTATGAGAGAATAAAATATCATAAAAATAAATAATATAGTATAAAAAATAAAAGTAAATAGCTAAAATAAATGAAATGAAATAAATAATATTTTTATTATATATAAAGAAAAGAAAAGTGAGATAAATAAATCAATTAAACAATACAACTAAATATATTTAGTTTAAATATAGTTTTAATCCCCTTATTTTAACTTGTTCGTAATTTTGGTCTCTTTATTTTCAATTTCGCAATTTTAGTTCTTCTATTTTAGTTGATTCATAGTTTTGGTCTTCTTATTTCTAATTTCGCAATTTCAGTCCTCCTATTTTAACTAATTCTTAATTTTTGTCCTTCTATTTTTATTTTCTCAATTTTGATCCTCTATTTCTTAAAATTGAGACATTTTGTCCTATCTATATATTTAATTATTAATATTGATTCGGTCAATGATGACATTGTTTTATTTTTTTTTTAATTATTACTTGGACTTATTTTTAAAAAAATTGTAGCTCATGTTTTAAAAAAAAATAAAATTCACTACTCATATTTCAAAAATAATTTTTAGGCTTAATTGTTGATTTTGTCCCCTTATTTTAATTGAATCACGAAAGTAGTCTTTCCATTTTATTTCTCCCCATATTTGATCACCAAACAAAATTTTGGTCCAAAACTTAATAAATTGTCTTTTTTTAACCCACATCATATTATTTATGATCATAGATTTCATGTACAATTGTTGCACAACGAGATCTTGAGACATGATGTGACTTAAATAAACACAAAAAAAATGAAATTTCACCAAGTTTTGAACGAAAGTTCTGTTTAGGGGACCGAAACTAGGAAAAAATAACATGAATGTGACTACTTTTGCGATTCAACTAAAATAAGGGGACCAAAACTGTAATGAAACGTAATTTTTAAAACAATTGTTAGCTCTTATTATTAATTAAAATAAACACAAAATAAAATAAGATGGTTGAAAATATATTTTTACCTTTTTAAAATTTATTGTGATTCTATGTACACCTTTGAGAAAATAAATAGAGGTATGCAAGGAATCACAATAATTTTTAAAAAGTAAAGATATATTTTTTACCTCTTATTTCATTTTATGGTTATTTTAATTAATAATTAAAGCTTGTAATTTATTTTAAAGAAACAATAATATAATTGTAATAACATTATTAATAGTAATTAAATTACTAACTCTAATTATTAATTACAATCTCTAGACCAAATATCTCAATTTTAAAAAACGATGGACCAAAATTGTGAAATAAAAATTAGAAAGATCAAAAATAAAAATAAATAAAAATTAAAAAATTAAAATTACGAAATTAAAAATTTAAGAATTAAAATTATAAATCAGTTAAAATATATGACTAAAATTACAAAATTAAAAATAAAATATCAAAATTATAAATAAAATATTACATATGAGTTAAAATAAGGAAATTACATCTGCATTTAAATCAATATACTTAAAAACATATATTCTAAACCGTTTAATGTTAACCTAAATTACTTGAGTGTGAGATTTGCTATTAGTAGAAAATTTGAGTGGGAGTGAAGACGTGTGAGTGTATGTATTGAAAGGGAGAGGAGAGAAGAAAAAAAACAAAGAAAATGTGTTGAGGTGAGAGTAGAGTAGCCAGTCTCTCTCCCTGGGGAGAGAAAGAGAAAAAGAGAGAGAAAGAGAGATAGGAAGTTAAGGCTTTAGAGACAGAAAAACAGACACATACATATATTAGATAGACAAAAAAATAAAAACTGCTCACTTTCCCATTTCTCACACTTTCTTCTTTCTTCTTCTTCTTCTTCTTCGTCATCACATTCGTACACACACACACTCAATTCTCAAATGATGAATTCAAGCAAAATCGAAGAAGAAGACGATCTTTTCCTCCGAGTCCCACCGGATCTAGTCATACACCCTCCACACCAGATCCTCCCTCCCACCACAACAACAACAACCTCACCACCACCACCAGACCCTCCCTCTTTCTCTCTCTCCGAAATCGTTCTATTCCCTTCCCCTTCCTCCTCCGACTCTCCCCCGAGTCACTCTTCTGCCGACTCACCACCGAGTCACCAACTCACCACAACATCAAAACCCTTATTCGTAAGCCCCGACTCTCACATCTCCTCCCAATTCTACACATTCAATCCCGACTCCCACTCTCTCATGATCAACTGCCTCCTCCAAAACCGCCTCGCCACTCCCTCCGAGATCCGCGCCGCCACTCCACGCGCCGTCCTCAAATCATGGCGAACCGTTTGGAAAGACCGTAACGAAGAAACCGCTTACCTAACCGCATGGAAACGAATCCAAGACAAATTAACCGCGCGTGTGGACCAACACGGTAATCACTTCCTCTGTTTCAAAAACAACACGAATCAATTCGTTTCGCATATTAATCAATGGCAAGACATTGTTATGAGTTATCATAGTGATGCTGATCTTAAACATCTCGGTGTTAAAGACACCGTTGAGAGAATTAAACAGGTTTGGACTGTTGGTGCTAAGTTTTATGGTATTCCTGAGAGTTACATTCGTGTTTGTATTGGCGCTTGTCCTGTTTGCTCTGCGGTAGCCTCTGGATCTAATGTATCAGAGGCTGCCGCGGCTGCTAGGAACAAGCGGCGGAGATTTGAGTATACCGAATCCTTTGATGTGCCTGCTAAGGAAGTTCCTAGTAGGTTGCAGCAACTTGCTGCTAAGCATAAGGTTGTGCTTTGTATTAGGCAAAAGTATATTAGGTATAAGCCTTTTATGGCTGAGGTTAAGGATTATGCTTGTCATAGAGCGGGTCAACCTGCTGCTTCTAAGAAATCTAAGATTTTGAAGAGGGAGCCTTATGCTTCTAAGAGGTGTGGATGTGGGTTTCGGATTAGAGCTATTGTTCCGATTGCGAATTATAATGAGAAGGATAAGAGTTTTGTTTATCAGGAAGAGGGGATGGCGGTTTTTAAATTGTATGCTGTGCATTCAGGGCATGAGCCGGGGCCCTTGGATGGGAATGCTAGGATTATGCATAGGGTTGTTGGACATAAAGGGGGGTATTTGATGGATCAGGATGCGGTTGTTTATGGGGTGAGTGAGGAAATGGAGAATGATGGGTTTGGTTTGATGGGGAAAGATGAAGGGGATTTGCAGTTTTCGGTTTTGCAACAGGTGCAGGAGTTGAGAGCTGAGGTTGCGATGTTGGAAGGGAGGGTTTCGAAGATTCCGCAGGAGTTGTTGGGTTCGGTTTCGAGGGATTTGTTTGATGTTGTGAATAAAATTAGGAATATAGGGGAAGTGGGTTTGAAGCCGATGGGGTTACTTCCGGATAAGTCGCATGCAGACGATGTCTTGGTTGGTGATAATGATCTTGCAAACTGGAGTAGTCATCACCATGAAAGGATTTACGGGGATGGCAAGGACACAGAGCTGATTGAGGACGATGAAGATAGTTTCGGCCGCACTTTGGGGGAAGTGGTTTCTTGGGGTGACCATATCAGGACAGAGTGCAGAAGTCAGAAGGATCTGATGAGTGAAACTTGTAAACCTGAAAAGTGGTTGAAATGCAGTGACTTCGATGAGAAGAGCATCCTTGATTGCGAGGATACTAAATTAACCAAACCCATCAGACATGACGACGCTATAGTTTCAGATGTAGGTCTTGGTTGTATACAGGTTGATAGTTTCTACCAAGACAATGCTAAATGGTATGATTCTCCTTGTGCTTTGGATACCGGTGCAGATTGCGAGGATACTGGATTCCGTCATGGAGAGATTTTATAGTGCCATGAACGTCAAAGTTAATCCATTCTAACTTATTAGAGATCATATTCTACCATGCGTGCTTCTGTACCCCTTTCAACAAATAGAAGTGGGATTGTACATTTATGTATACAGAAGATTGGAGCAGTTCAACTTGCCCTTTAGGTGTATTTTATTGTGTATGGTTCTGTAAAGTATGACCAATTATGCTTTTTTGCACATAACTTTGTTATGAGTATGGCTGTATTTGTTGACTTTGCTCTCTTTCAGCCTTCAGATTCTTTATCTTAGTCCTTCTTATAAAGCACATTGGTGTTTTAGTGGTCTGTTTTTGAACTTCAGATAATTTTGTATGTATTATGAGGAGCCACCGGTGATTTATATTCATATGGTGTTTTGAACTTTTTTCTTTACAAATCTACTCATTTCACATGTGTATAAGATCATTTGGCTTTTTGTTGCATGAAGATTATCAACTACCATGCCGTAGGGATTATTAGACAACCCAACATATCAACCGTAGCTCAGCCCCACTCTTTTGGCAATTGCTTTTGTACCGAATTGAAGATTGAAGGATTTTGGTGCTATGGCAACAAATGCCTTCAGGTACATCCTGTTTTTCTCCCCATTTTCGAACTGCTAAATTACGATACTTAAGGATTTTTGCAAACCTCCCCTCCTTTGTTACTGTGTTTTTATTTTAAATGCTAGAATATGTGCTTAATACATTGCCTGGCTATGTATTAGTAAAATAATAGTTTTGAGGTAGGTGTATGTACTGTTTATTCTGTTATACAAATCTTTTTACTGACCGCTAGCATAAAATTGGCAATTTCATGGGGGAAAAAGGGAACTTCACACTTAAGTTTGAATTCTTTTTCATCAAGTAAGGTATTCAAGGGTTTTTTCCAATTGGTAATCTAACACATCTCACTGTAGTATCCATATCAGAAGGTATTCAAGACATTAATTAACCTTAGGTTATGTGCAGGGTTCCAATAGTTAATTGAGAGACACTTTTTCACCTTTGTGTTTGAGTTAACGATTAGGATTAGAGCTACTTGAATAAATACATCAGAGATTTTGGGTCCCTTATATTGTGCCCATCCTGTATGAGGAACTTTTTTAAGTCAAGTTAGGCTCCTAACTAAGATTGTTTGATAATTCAGTGAAGAGCATCAAGATGAGTTCATAATTTGATTGCTTTTGCTGTAGCATGTCTCTATTAGCTTGCTACTGTTGTATACACATGGTTTGTTTGAAGGACAATAGATGTACATGTATTTTCTAAGGAAAACGAAGATGTTGATAACATTGTCTTTGATTCTTTGTCAAACAATTTCATGGTCCAACAAGTTTGTGTCTTGTCTGTTGAAATATTATTCTAGGGATCATGTCCTGTTCATTACATTTTCTTTGAAGTATCACAACAACAACAAGAAGTCGACAACTAAGGTTTTTCCTCCTGGGATTTTCTTTGAAGTACTAGTCATATATTTAATATACTACTGTATTAGACAGTAGACAACCAAATTACCAAACAGAATGTTGAAGGTTAGGGAAATTCAGGGTCTTTTCCACATCATGAATGGAGGTGACAACTTTTATGCTCAAAATCTTATCTTTGATTGTTGTTCTGTCTGAATTGGTCTTGATGGTACTAGTGTTTACGTTTTAAAATTTACCTGTAGCTTCATGCTCGTCATTGAGTTTACATCCTTCAATGCCTCTTCTAAAGTTCATTCATGTTAAATAAAGATGATTTTTGTTGCTCGAGTTATTACTTATTAACAACCATTTCGCTGCCTAATTATAATTTTACATCTGTCTTTACGTATGCAAGTTTCTATTGGCTCTGAAGGCAACTGACCTGGAGAAGATGCCAGATACTGCAAGACCAAGAAGATCTTTTCATAGCCTTAAATTAGGTATGCTTTCATATGTAGATAGTGGCTTGCTGTTTTAAACTGAAAACACATCATAGATCATCGTACAGTCTACACCTTGTTTTTCTGTGTTCACATTCATGATTCATCATAGTGCCAGATAGGGTCCATTTTCTAGTCCTGAATCTATCTGCTACTACATTCTCATGTATCTTTGTGAATTCATTTCGTATTCTTTGATTGTTGATTTAACTTTGTTTTTTGACTCTTGTACTATGATGTAATCACATCTAGTCAATAATGCAAAGAATTTTTACTTGTTTCTACACTGTATGCCAGTTTGTGCCCTGGAATTTGCTGTAACTCAACTATTAGAAGGTACTGTTAAATAATGTCATATGTCTGACACCAATAGATTTCATAAACTTCAAAGTTTAATCGTAATTTATACATAAGTAAAATAAGAAACAGCATTTTGAATTTATACAAGTATGGAACACTACGGTTTTCGTAAATGAGACTGTTTGTATATCAGTTTGTTCATGTGTACCATCTGATATTTTCTAACATGATAAAACATGTTAATGCAATCAATCATACTCTTTCGGTGGCTTGGAAGCAAACAGATGCAACCATGTTTTGATCTGGAAAATAATTATGAGAAAAAATTGAGAAGCAAACAGTCATCCCACATCTCATCCTTTTTGTCATCATTTAATTCAATGATAGAGACCAATGTCTTTTATTCAGTGTTGACCAGAATGATGAGCTTAGAGTCGGTCAGTTTCTCTTTGTTTTGTTTTATTGTGGTTATTATAACTGGATTATGGAATTATTCATCTGTGGCCCTAAGCTGTTTTGTTTCCCTATGCCAGAGTTCATAAATTTGTCTTTTATTCTCTACTGTTATGATCATTACTAAAGACTGTAAGCTGTGAAGGCATTATGACTCAGGTCTTAGTTACTTGATCGGTTACTATGTCTTGTGAGTCCCGTGCAAATGATCAAATGTGAATATTTGTAGTTTATATTTGGCGATAATATCTTAAGATGCAATTTGATAAATTATTACATATTCATGGGTAATTGAGTGTTTGAGGGAAAGAGGGAAACAGTGTATTGAATATATACTTAATAGTGTTATTCTGATTGTAATGTGATAAAAATGTGTTTATAGTACCTGGTATGTTAGCATCGGTGGTATAGGGTGGATGAAGTAGAATGAGCTAATTAGAATTTTAAAAAATGGGTCTTATTCCCATTACATCCTATACAATCAATCCAAACATACTATTATGTTGGATTTGTACTACTGAGAATTAGGGAGAAATAACCTGGATTACAGAACAATAACGTAGAACTTCGAGGGCTCTGCACACTCCCACTTTCCCAAAGCCACAATTTACTCAAACGATCAGTTCTAGCAGAAAAAAGATACAATTGTGTTTGTAGTTAGTATGATGTATTGAAGATGTATCATATCTGGATGATAATTACAGTTTTAGTTGGGAAGAAGTATTAAAATGTATCCGTGGAAATATTTTAAAAAAGTATTAAAGAATTTGTTGATACTTTATGGATATGTATTTGTTATGGTGTTACTTCTAATTATGGTGTTGATTTAACTTTAAATCTGAAGAAAAATTGAATTGTTAAGGGTAAAATTTGTCCAGAAAAAGGTCCAACCAAAATTAAGGGTCACCTTTATATAATTGTATAGATGTTTAGATTTTGAAAACCCAAACACAAATACATATTACTAGTAACTTTTAAGAAGAAAAAAGAACAACCAAAATTAAGAGTTGCTTTTATATAAATAGTCTGTGATGCCATTGATTTGGAGTCTCCTAGTCACTCAAATAGTATCTCTTAGTGATTGATGGCTACCATTTTGTAGTTCTTTCGACCTAGTTTTAATGATCCATGTTCAATGCATGGAGGGACTACAAAATTGGATTAGGTGCAGTCAGCACTTAGGAACCATCTGATCTTGATCGGATGATTCAAATCTCAAGACAGTTTTTTATTTTTGTTTACTAAAAATTTCCGAAGTTAAAATTTGAACTGTCCGATCTTGATCAGACAACCTCGAGCTTGCTCGGTCACCACTTGTAAATGCATGGAATCCAGATCCATTGTCAGGGTATTTTGACTTCTTCATTTAATCAAAATTCAGTTATTGCATGTGCTTTTCGCACAGTTCCAAAAAAAGAGACTCTTTGCACTGGTGAATATTTTGTGGATTTTAATTATGTTTGGCATTTCATATTTGTACCTAGTTTTAAGGGTCTTGCATCTTACTGTTTTGTAGTGTTTTGTGCAAAAACATTTATTGCAGTAGCACAGAATTAAAGGACTGAATCGAGCAGTTTCTTTACTTGACATAGCACTGATTCTTTACAAGTTTGTGATGAAATTAGTGTAATAACAACAGACATGATTAACAATTGCATGGAAATTTGAAGTACCCTTCATGATCATTCCACCATGGATGGAACATTTCAGCCTGTGGTTGTATGTGCTTCATGATTAGTAAAACTGACTTTTAGTTATTTAGTGATAGGATGGTAACTATCACTCAAAGCTGTTAGACAATTAGTGTTCAAATGCAGTTGACTGAAGTGGTAGTTTTTATACCAATACCAATCAGTTTCTTGATGATTCAAATGAACAGCAAAGAACTTAATGCTGTTGGTTTTATATTCCTACTCCATAAGCCACGATTGTAATCAAAAGATGATGGTTTCATCTTAAGGCCTTGTCAAAAATCACAATATCTTGCTTGTATACTACTTAACGTGTAAATTTAGCTTTCTTTTAAAGTCCCCTCGTTTTCTGGACATGGTTTGTTCCTGAAGTTTATCTGAATTTTAGGTTCCTGACAGGTGTTTACTGTATTTTAGATGAAATAATTGCAACAGTTAAAGTAATTTTGAGTGATCACACAGCTAGTTAAAGGAATTTTGAGTGATCACACATTTAGACTGTTCAATCACAATCAGATGGATCTAATATATGTTTGAATTTTAGATTTAAAAATCATTAAAACTCAAATTTAAAATTTAGAAAGTCTGATTTTGATTAAACAATCCAGATGTGTTTACTGCAATCATCTATTACATTAAATCCAAATGCAATTAAACTCTTTGCATTTATTAAAACTCTTGACAATTACAATCTGATGGACATTTAGCTCAGTATAGAATCAACATTTGGATCAGAATAATTTAACCAGATACCCATTTAAACCTGATAAAGCATTTGACAGAATACACGAAAGCATAAGCATTTTATTGTATTATGCTATTGCCATGGCCTTTTTATTTATTTATGTTGAAGTTTATTCTATAGCTATCATTACCAATAATAAAAGGAAACGGAAAATTTCTTTGCCAAAGGGCTAAATGTTGGTTACATAATTCTAAATTTTGAAATTAGTACAAATTGTTCAGGTACAATTAGTAACAGGCTCAGGAAATTAAGTGAAGTTATAATTTCATTAGACAAAAAAAAAAAAAAAAAAAAAAACACAATACAACATTGCCATTAAAATGCAAGAAAAATGACAAGAAAGAACTCTTAGTGAGAATTAGATGGTTGGAATCTTACTCCAGGCAAGTACCTAGAGACAAATTCTCGAGCCAAAGCTTGGAGTTCCTCATCCTGAAGTTGTTGATCTGATTGATTGAAGAAGCTGCTCGAGTCCAATGATGTTGAAAGTTGTTGAAAAGGATCAAAGTGCATGGACATGTTAGAGGCACTCTGCAAATCTGCATTTGTTCCCAAGTGATCGGACGAGGAGGAATGAAGACTCGGCGATGAGCTTTGAGGGTTTGGAAGAGATGGAGCTACTGCAATTGGGAGGCGTTGCATTGTTGCAAGGCTGTGTTGAACATAGGTCAACTCTGCCTGCAAGCTCATAACCTGCAGTGCACCATACAAATTCAATGATAACAAATCTCCAATTATTTGAAGACATAATTTATATCGATCCAAGATTCATTGTATCTCAAAAAACACCTTTGCAATGCATAATTTTTACAGTCAACATTATTTTGACACCATCGAAAATCGAATCTGAGAGCACCAAGTCGACTTAGGTGTGAATTATTTCATCTCTAGTTTATTTGTGAATTAGAATTTTTAATAAGGTGCACATTTGTTATAATAAGGCATATGAGCAAGTTATTTCTGTAAGATTTATGGTCATATATGTAATTAATTAATAAAGTGTGTTAGGGTTATTATATAATTAGCCAATAAGTTAAGGGTCAAATAATATATAATAGTTTATGGCTAAAGAGCATAATAATTATGAAAATTAATAGTGTAGATACCAGGCGATTTCTAATTTAATGAGGGGCTGAATTAGTAATACTGCAATTTGGGATATAACTAATAATAGTTATATACAGGGGTAGTGGTCTCCAAAGCAAACACAACAAGACTATTCAGTTTCACAAACCCTAAAAGAGAAAACTCTCTGGTTCTCTGGTTCTCTCTATCCCCATCAAGAGAGCAAGGTCTTCAGGGTGTTTTGCTGAGGAAGATCACCCAACCCATTGGCTCTATCATCATCATCTCAGGATTTCATCAATGGCAATTCCCACAGGTACGGCTTCCGCCTTTGGTTATTTCATCATGTAATTGGCATGAATTATAGAGCATAAGGTTATAGGGGTTTTTCCAACAATTTCAGCTGACTTCTAATTATAAGGGAAGTAGAAGGTTAATTATTTTTCACACCACAAAAATGTTCCAAAATTAATTTATTAAGGGAATAATCCTTTAATGAATTATTAATGTTAGTTGTATAGATCACATTATGCAGCAATACATAAATTAGCATGTTATCTATTTAATCATCTATCAAACTGAACACACCTAATGAATAGATGGCTAATTTTCTGAAGAAAATATTCTCTGATTAAAAATAGCTTTTATCTAATCATAAAACATGCCACTAGTATAGAAATGTCACAGGTAAACAGATAGAGATTGATATATTTTGGCGTGCGCCAAATATCTACATGCTCCAAATATCTATCTACATGCATGTGAAGAATTATTATTAATATTTGATATCAAGAGATAAACTTCAATATTTTATTTTGACTGCTAGATTAATGCTACTTTTTTAATTACAGCAAAGAAGACACAATCAATCTTATCCAAACAACTTTTCCATTTTCTCTTATTGGGTAGAGAATCTAGAAGGGCTAATTAATTGGTACTACTAGTAGTATATGGTAACTAATCACTTAGACATGGAATCCTGCCTAATTAAAGTAAAGAAATTCATTGATGTATATCTTTCAAATAATGGCCATAAAACGAAAAAAAAAAAACATATATTAATTATTGAGGGAGAGTTTTGGTACAATTATTTTTTAATTAATAATTATTTTTGTCAATTAAATAATTATTTATAAATAGTTGTATTTTAAAAAAAATATTATTTCATAAGAAAAATATAGTTTTATAATTTTTTTTATAACATCAACCGTTTGACTGTTTATAAATATTGTATTAAATTTTTTTTCTTAAAAAATATTTAATATTTACTATTATTAGTAGTAACAAATTCATAAAGT
>JBBPBS010001102.1:9480820-9494705 GCA_037974835.1 Cicer judaicum | reverse complement strand
ATGTTAAAGGAGTTTTTATAAATATATTTAGAATATTATAAAAAGTTCTTTTATAAAATTTTAGGATTTTTTAATTTAGAATTAATTAAATATAAATCTTTTAAATAAATAAAAGTCAAGATAAAAGTAATTAAAATATGAATTTAAAAATTAAATTTTGATCTCATTATTTGTAGAGGATTTTTTAAATTGTGATAAATATATTTGTAAAACTTCATTCAAAAATATATATTAAATTAACAAAAAAAATTAAAATTATATGTATAATAATTTTATAGAAATTAATTTTTTTTATAGAAACTAAAAATAAAATATTATAACATGTTGACTCTAATTTTTATCCATGTATGACTTACACCATTTATTAAATATTTTTATAAGCACCCTGTTTTTGATAATTTTGAGATGCATAAATTACTTTGTCCCGATTAAAAAATAAAGCTAAACATCTACTACATGATTGTAGGTAGTGAATTTAATACTCGAATATTGCCTCTACTATACTATATTCGCTAATATACAAATTGTAAACCAAACCATGTTTATCAAGAGTTTGAAAGTCAATACTAAATATATTTGAATATTTCTCGAGCTTCTAATTGTGTTGCTTCTTAGCTCCGGCAAGCAACAGACAGTCCTCCGTGATCAGCCACACCCAATTGGCGGCTGCCACCACTATTCCTCTCTTTTAAAATATTGCATGTTAACATTAATTTCACAATGTTTATTCGTTAAGATACCTAACCAATTTTGTGTAATAATATTTATTTTATCAACAATAAATTGATTTCAAGTTCCAAAATTTTGTGCTAGTTAAATTAAATATATAATCAGCTGTAGACTTTTTGATAATGTTGTGTAGAAAATTGTTAGGTGGTTGGAGATGGAGTGTTTAATATCCTTAAAAATTATTTAAAATTAAATTCGCAACAATTAGTATCACTAATTTTTAATAAAAATTTATGATTTTTTATATATTTACGACTTAGATAATAATTTAATAAATATTAATTTGACAAAAGTAAAAAAATAACATAAATTGAGTTTTGAATAATTAGTTTATCTCTACTGACGATAAGTGAAGACAAATAAACATTGACCTTATTTCCAAAGAATAATATTAACAAGTGTGTCTAAAATTTGGAACTATTTTTAAACATTAATCTTCTAAAGACTACATGGTACACTTTTCACCGTGAAGAAGTACAATTAGTGACTACTTCATTTTACATATATTGGCAGAGACCTTGAGATACAAAACCTACCTACACTTATAGGGGTACCCTAATTAAAAAATAATATAGCCAAATTGTTAACAAACGTGTGAAAGCAAATAGTACATTGTACTTTCGATTCTATATCATATCCTAAAGGGTAAGATCGATCTTGACCAACGAGGAATGCAAAACAGTGATTATTGTCAAGGGACAAACTAGATAGTACATGTGCAAGAACTTCACACCAGGGCGCACGTTAGCAGGATCACTAGCCATGAGTCAATAAACCCCTTTTTAATTTGTTGAGTATTATTAATAATACCGCAATTTGTTTATTTAACTATAGGTTCTAAAGAAAAGAGTTCTAATAATTTAAAGTTTGATTTTGAAGTAAGTAAAATTTAATTAAGAGTTATTTTAGTCGTGATATAAATTCAGATTTATATGAATAATTCATTTTTAGTTAAAATTTAATAATTATTTAAACTAAATTGCTTAGTTAATAATACAACTATAAGAATCCAAACCTAATGTAATTGTGAATAGTATATAGATCTAACAATTAATTTAATATATATGTATCAAAGTGTGTATAAAATAAAGATACAACTATATATATATATATAGAAAGAATCAATTAAGATCAACATAAGTATTCCTAATTAAAAAAACCAACATGAGTATTCCAAATTAATATGGCCAAAATGGTAAAAGAAAATTGATAAAATCTATTAATTTTTAAACCAATTTTTACTTAAATATATTTAAGATCTATTTAAGGTTGTAATAATTTAAAAAATTACAAGCAACAAAATTAAATATAAAGAGTGGGTATAACGAGGGCACATTCTTTGTGAGGGATAATTCTCTTATCACTTTCATAACACATAATATTGTGTGTACTACAAAATGCAACAACAAAACCTAAAAACCTCCAAAGAGAAAAATACTAAACCTCGAAAGATAACATATTAACGATTAATATTTTTCTATAAAAAAACTAGTAAAGGAGGAAACATAGAGATTATTACAATGAAGAAAAATAAAAGGAAATTAGAGTTATATAATACCTGTTGTTGAAGTGCAAAGATGTGACCAACACAACCATAAAGAGGGTCTCTAGACCTAGCAAGAGCTTCATAGCAAAGAGTAACAACAGCATCAAGTCTCTTATGAGATGGAATACGCATGAGTAGCTTAGAGGCATTGCTAGCACCAAATACTTTGTGAACCGCTGCAAAATGAACCGTTCCTTGGTCCGAGTCAAAATATGGTGCAAATATGCAACCTTTCACACACTTTCTCCTCAAAAACTTGCAAGCACCACAAGGCCCACTTCTTTCATTTCCACCAATCTTTCCTCCACAATAATCCATCTCTCTCTCTCTCTTTTCTTGTTTAGGGTTGAAGTTGAACCAAACTCTTTTGAGTCATAAAGAAAGAGATATATATAATGAGGGAGATATAGATATGTTGAGTTTGTGTGTAAGTGTAAGCTATTGTTAACTTGATTTTGATATGGAATAATGAAAGAATAATAATGAGTGGGTGCTTTTGGTGGTGGGTCAATCACTTGAGATGGACTAGAGCTATAGATTGTTTAAATTTAATTTTAGTATAAAAAATAATGATTATACACAAAATTACAAAGATTAATCTTTTTAACTATATAAAATTTAAATAAACGGAAATTTTCCTCAAATGTATACCACTATAAATTAATGACTACAGTTAGAGAGAAAAAATAAAATCTATATTTGCAATTTTATGTTTTTCCTCTTTAAGCTTAATGTTTTAAAAAAAATTAAGTTTTTGTAGTAGTTTAAAGCTATTTCGTTTTCGAGTTTAATTCTACTTGAATGTATAAAAAATTAATCATTAGTTTTCCATTGAAATTAAAAAATATTTGTAATATTGAATATTTAAAAAATGAAAATATGTTTATTAGTAAATATAGTAGTGTTGGTTTGTGGGCTTGAAAGTATGAAACTTTAAAGCCACGCAATAAGTTGTATGTATAAAATAGAGGGAAATTAAGGAAAAGAAGAGGGTTTGCGTGAAGCAAAGATAGTGATGTAGTCATATGGTTGTAATTCCAATTCCAACCGTCACACGTGGGACAAACCTCCTATCCTAAAATTTATCTTCTTTCATATCAAAATTTCTAAGCTGTCACCTCTTGCTTTTACTTTTCTAGCTCCTCAAATTAAAAAGGGGGTGTAGAAAGAAAGAAAAGACAACATCGTACACTGTTGGTGCCCTGTGGTTCTGGTAATTAAAGGTTTTTCATTTCTTTCACCACTTTGTAAACAGGGCCACTTCTACTGTCATGCTCATGCCTTTGTTTTTTCTTGAGTACGAGATTAATTTCCCTTTCGGATAATCACATTGTTCTTTCTCTTTTACCTTTTCTTGTCGTTTTAATTTCAGTATTTTTTTATGTTGCTCAATACAACACTTTTTAAATAATAAACTTAAATGGAGGTTTAGTATGCATGTTTTAATAATTTTTAATTTTGAAATTAGATTTATTATTTTTTATTTAATTATGTGGCATAGTTTAATATGATGTAGTATTTGTTAATATCAAAATTATTACTACGTCAGATTATATTTAAATATATAAAATATACTTCAATATTAAAATTAATTAAAAAATCTGAAAAAATCCATAAAATATAAATTATTATTTATGAAAAATAGAAAATTTATTTATAAAATACAATTCAAAAAACAAGAGAGACTAATAAAGATCAATAAAAGATATTAATAAAAAAAACTAAGAAAATAACAATAAAAATACAAATAAAAATTAAAAAATTATTAAAATTACTTGCAAAATACCAATAAAAAAAAGTAAGAACCAAAAGAAAAAAGACAGAAAAGAATCAATAGAAAATTATAAAAATATCATGCAAAAAGCCAAATAATTTCATAAACATATGGGACACATTTAATTTAAATGAGAAGGTCCACTCAAGGTTATAATTAATATTGTTCGATAATAGTACAAACATTCAAGCTATGTTAGTATCTCAATATCACTATCTATCGTCTGCAACACTAATAAAATAATATTATATAAAAAAGAGAGAAGTATAATTTGGGAAAACTAAGTCAAAACTCAAAACACTATGAAAAGTTGTTTGGTTAAAAATCTTACAAAGAAAACTCAATAAATACAATTTGTTGAATATCTTTAAGAAAATAGCTAAAGATTTGTTTTCTACAAAATCTTTAATAATAAATAGTTTGTCATTGAAACTAATGTATTCCTTAAATGAGTTAAATCTCTATAAGAACCGTACAAATTAACCAAAAATATTTATTAAGTTGTACAAATAAATAGGGTTTTATTCGCCATGAAATTTTATGAAATTTTTTACCAAAATTCTACTTGAAAGACTAAAACTGGGGAGAAACAAAATGGAGGAGACCACTTTCGTGATTCAGCTAAAATAGGGGGATCAAAACTGCAATTAAGCCTTTTATATATATCTTTAAGAAACTAGCTAAAGATTTATTTTCTACAAAATCTTTAATAATAAATAGTTTATCATTGAAACTAATGTATTCCTTAAATGAGTTAAATCTCTATAAGAACCATAAGATATTTGTAGAACGTACAAAGATCCAAGGACTACAAAATCTACATGTAATGGAACATTAATCGATTTCAAAAGCATTGTGGATATGCCACTTAATCAAGTTACACAAGATCTTGATAGATACATCAAGTTGTATCATTATATAGAATATATGAGGGATTCCATGCTTACGAACAATGTTGGACCTTGATAGAGTCACCCTTATGGATATAGGATGCAAATGGGTCTTCAATTGAATACTAGAATCGATTGTATATTGAATACCTTTAAGGCATGTGTGCTAAGAAACGTTTCATCCAAATCTATGGTATAGACTCTCGTATTGACTCTGGCATGTGTTGATTTAAGCCCTAACGTCAATCTATTTTATATATATTATTATCCGTATCATAGATTTAAATCATATATCTAATTTTGGTTATATGTACAAGGCTTCATTTATTATTTTATTAATAATATAATATAATAACTTTTTTAAAATAGATAGTTCATTTAATAGAATATCTAGTGCGACTTGATTTTGAGAACCTATTGAACATTATACATTATTTTTAAAGTATCCATAGTCAAATTATTATTTTTAATTAGAACTACATAATTGTTGTGTAAGTATCATTAGTGATTCTCATGCAATCATAGTAAATAGTTGTTCGACTTGAAGTCACTACGATCCCTACATGAAGAGTTGTAGGTTTTAAGGTCATCGAACGTTGTTTGTAATAGAATAATAATAACAATTGTTATTGGGATTGTAACGAAGCATGTGGAGGGACTGTGAGTCATGTAGATATAATTTGTTCCTCCTACGTAACATGAGTTATGTCTTGGGCCACTCGATAGAGTAAGATCATGAAAATGCATGATCGTATTAGAAAGGATTAATATGCAATATTGGATTAATTGGTTTTACACGTCTACTCTAAGATCGAGAAATATAATCATTTAGACCTTATTTTGTGTTGAATTCAAAATATGAGTATTAGGATTATAGGGACTCATTCTCTATAAATAGAAGAATAGCGCACTCCAAAATTAATCCTAATTGTCATTGCCTCATAGATTGACTAGCACCACGTTATGTTTTGTGCTCGTGATGACTATGTTGAGACGTCAATAATTTATGTGTTAGTGATCAAAGTTAATGCATGATTGAAAAGAGATGCTACATGTTGATAATGCTAATTGTCACTACCTCATAGATTGACTAGTACCACGTTATGTTTTGTGCTCGTGTTGACTATGTTGAGACCTTGATAATTTTCGCATTAGTGATCAAAGTTAACACATGATTGAAAAGAGATGCTACGTGTTGGTAATCTATCTCTTCGACGCTTCAAGAGGTAAACACATGAATCCTTCTACTAAAAATAATCTTTCGTTCAAGAGTGCGATCTTGATCCTACGTATCTCTAGGTGCAATGGAGAAATGAAAGCTACGTAGTTCTTTGATAAAAAAAAAGTGGATGTATTGATTGCTTTTAAGGAAAGTTTTTTTGTTGTTGATAAAAAAGTTGTTTTGACGAAAAAAAATGAGTTTGATTTGAATAATTACTTTAAAATACAAGTTTTAACACTATCAAGTAAATGACTAAAAAGATGTCACATCTAGTTAACCTATTTAAGAATAGTTTTATTATTTTGGTTATGGAAAGGAGCTTTAAAACCACCAAATTCTACAATATGTGTCTCAATCACTCAAAGATTAAAAACATGTCATATCTAATTACTCAAATTTAAAAGTCAATTTTAAATTAATTTATTTTTAAAAATAAGTGTTAGAACTATCAAGTTGTACAACTTATGTTCTAACAGCTAAAAGATTAAAAAAATGTGTCACGTCTAATTAATCTTTAATAAACTATTTATTTATTTTTTGGAAGATTTAATATTTGTTAGAAACCGATTAAACATAATATATAAAAAGAAAATTTGGACTTGTTAAAAAAATGAATGTTGATGGCCATAAACAAAAAAGAATAAATGGACAGCTTAGAGCGCAAACCTAATTTTAGTATATAATTAAAAGAAAATACAAAAACAAGTGAGCTTAAACCTAACTAAAAGGAGAAAAGAAAGATGAAACGAGGGAGACGATAATTAAAGAGAGGGAAGAAGAATAAACAAAAAGAAGAAAGAAAACAAAAGAGAGAGATTAAGAGAATGAGTGTGGTAGTGAGAATAAAAAAGAGAGAGAATAAGAAAAGAAGAAAGAAAAAAAAATAGGGAGATAAGAAGAGACCGATATGGCGAAAATTAGGCAGCTTTTAGTTGTTCAAGGTCGTGTTTCACGCCGATCAGAAGTACCATCTCTGCTCCAACGGTGGTGAGGGGTGATAACCCTTCTTTCTATTTTGGTCAAACATTATATTGTTATCTATTTCTTATTCCTGCTCAGAAAGAAGAAAAAAAAATGATTTTTGAACTTGTATTCTGAAGGTCATTTTCTCATCCTTATTTTTTAGTGCTTAAAGAAAGTTCAATTTTGAAAATTATGTATATTTTTGTAATAATACTGACTTTAGAGTGATAATAATTAACAAACATATTTATTGTATCAAAGAAAATATATATTTATCTCAATACTATCAAGAAAAGATGAAGATATTTTTGTAAAAAATAGATAAATGTATATTTATAGAGTTTTTCTTTACTTGTTCAATTGTTTTCTCCTATGTACCTCTCTTTGGGTTTCCCCGCTAATTTCATTTTTTATGTTTCATTTTCTTTGTTCGTAATATGATTTCCTCTACACATTTGATTCATTTACATTTTTAGCTTATATGTTTTTATATGACTGTATCTATGTGCTAATTTTCTATTTATGTGTAAGAATTAGAGTTGGTTTGCTAGGGTCTAAAGATTTTTGTTTTTATTTTCTATTTTTAAGCTTTAAATCTATACTTTAGTGCTTAGTTGGACATAGACAGATCAATTTGACCAACCAATTTGTTTATATTTTTACTTCGAGATTAATGATTAAAATGAATTTTTTTTTATGAGGAGAATTAAACCGATGATAAACATAAAATCAAACATATTATGATTATTATAATTTAATTAGTCAAAAAAATTGGAGTATGACATATGGCAACCATGGAAAATTTTAATATGGATCACGGTCCACTATGGACCCTTACTTTGAAAAATGTTTGATACTTTAATGACCACATAATTCGTGTGTTGAAAGTACATGTTAATGATTATCTTTATTTATATCATTAAGATACTGATTTAAATACTATCGATGGAAGAAAAATAAGAAAAAAAAATATTTTTTATATTAAATCGATATCAATCAAATAAGAGTTTTATCTATAAAAACGACAAAGTTTATGAATTATTACTTCATATTAGAATTTTTGACGATTAATTATTATTCTATGGTGAACCATTCATAAAATTGGACCAATCTAGAACTCACATATTGACCATATATATATATATATATAAATTACGATATTATATTTTAATTTTATGAGTGTTAATTATTTTACCTCATCTTATTATATGTTACGTTATTTAAAACATCACATGTCATTATTTTTTAATTAAAAAATCAAAAAATTATCAAAATTGTCAATTTTTAATATAAAAGAATCAATTTTGTAAATTAATAAAAATAAAATAACTAAAATTATAATTTAATTTTTAAATTTAATTTCGAAGATAAAAGGAATTTATATATTAAAGTCAAACCCTTCAAGCAGAAGGAGTGCAAACAGAGTGAAAATACAATTATCGTTCAAGATTAATAACAAGACTTGAATGCCAAAGACACTATGCATTACATAGAATCAGTAACTAGCCACCCAGATTGCACCAAGGAGAGAGTATGTAATTATAAGAAGAAGAAAAAAAAAACTATATTTATGGATATAACTATAATCAATGAGCTAGCCTAATAATGAAGTGACAAAAAAGTAGCACAAAAAACCATGCTTGATGTGATTACAATGACATTGAGTCGCAACACAACACGGGGCAGAGGGACCCACCAATTGTGTTAGTGGTGTCACATTGGAAGGAAGCAAGAAGAAATGTTACATTGGGGAGCACTGTGGTTTACATAGGAACGTAGAGAGAGATGTGATGAGTCTTAGATTGAAATTTTCATGTCATTCCATCCAATCTATATACAATTATATGGATAATAGTGTAGTAACATCAGAGTGGTGTGATAGTTACTTTGATTACTTAACTATTTCATCATTTGGTTTCATAGATGTCAATTATTTAGAGGACTCAATATTTATATAAACCGTGCTTACTCTAAAAATCAGCTTTTATTCTTGTAAAAATAAAATTGCTTTTAGCCTTTTATAGTTATGTAAAGGATGTTATGGGGCTTTTTTTTCTATCATAAAGAAAATACTAAATTATTATTAATTAATAATTAAATATCTAAGTACCATTTTTTTAATTCTCAATTTTGTTAAATGAGAAATTGATCTTTCAAATTCCAACTCTTTTTTTTAAAAAAAAGAATGAAAAATAATGGATCCCACGTACCAAATTTTCTTGATAAAAATTAATTTATTATAACAAAATTATATTGAGAAGTTTATGAAGAACGGTTTTTCTTTTTTTAATAAAAGCAAAACATTAAGAAATTAGAGTTTGAGAGATCGATTTTTCACTTGGTAAAATTGAGAATTTAAAAAAAGATAGTATTTTAGTATTTAATTACTAATGAAAAGATAATTTGATATTTTTTTTATGATAGAAAAAAAAAGGCCATTTTAAAATGCATTGATTTAATTTAATTTTCAAAGAAAAAGGATACATTGATTTAAAAATTTATGGATAAATAAATCCAATATTTGGTGGTGTGGCGTTTTCATTTAGTTGCTACTCTTAATAAAGTGGGAATACTTGTTTTTCGAGAACGATCTATTTGTTTTTTGCTAAATCTTTGTTTAGCGATCTTGAACTTACTTGTAATGCATATTTGATATCATTTGGTGGAGATGATTACGGTAGCGTAATTACATTAAGGGATTTTTTAAAGAACAATTAGAGTGCAAATGTATAGGATAGAATTGACATCACAATTATGATATATTTTAAAATTATTACTTATTATTTGAAGTATCATAATAAATTTATTAAATAAAAAATTAAAAGTTTGAGAAGTTAGTCAAAAATCCAAGAAAATAAGGAAGAATGGAAGTGCCTCATTAAAAATATTAATTGAAGAATCTAAAGAGATAAAATCAAAGTATAAAAATTGAAGTGTAATAAAAGAAACATCGTGATGATTAACTATCAAATCTAAGAGAATATTTAACGAAAATAGAGAAAGGAAAGATTATGTCGATTGTAATAAAAGTAATATCAAATACAATAGAACAACAAATTTCACCAAGTAAAACAACAACTGTACAAACCAATGCTAGCAAGCATATTAATGTTTGTTTTTCGAATAAATATGAGAGATATATAATTCAATCAGTTAATCTCCAACTACTACGGCACAAGATTTTAATTATTTAAAGAATGAAGGATCTCAAGAGCATACATAGGAGTAGAAAACTCTACATGAAACGATTTAATAACACAAATAATCCAAAAGTAACCTAGTGCCACTTGAGTCCTTAAAAAAAGCATCAATAACAGAATTACTTTTAGAATATAAAGAGGCTTTAACCAAATAATTTGTGTAATAATTGAACGTTATAAATCAATTAAAAAATATTTAAGAATAGATTTTTTTTTGTTGACAAAGATGCAACACTCTAGAGAATTTATATGAAAGAGATACAATAAAAGAAATCTATTGAACAGTGCATTAAATGGTAATTTGCTTGTTATTAAAAGTCAATTGGTTAATTACAAGTAGCCCAAATAATTGAGAAGATGTGAATAACATGTTAAATATTAAGTGCTTTAATTTGGGGCATTTTTTAAATCAACTAATTGAATGGTACATAAAATATTAAGGGGTGTGTATTCAATTAGGATTTGAATGAAATTTACAATACTTTTTTATGAGAAAAAGTCTTGGTATTCAATCAAGATTTAATGTTTTAAAATAAGTCTAGGGGTTTTCACAAAAAATAATAGTAAGCCTTGGGATAATTAATTAGGATTTTTTAATTAAAATGTAAAAATTTAATGGTATTCAATAAATAAATAAAAAGAAATTACAACTTATAAAAAGTGTTGTGGTATTCGAAAAAATTTAAATTTTTATTGATTATTTTTTATAATGTATTTTGTTGAATTTTATGAAACTTGTTGGTAGAATCTTTTTTCTTCTAATATATGTGATTTCTATAAACTATCACTTTTTATTTATTTTTTATTTTCTCATTTCTCTCCCCCTCCATCTATGTCCTTTATCGTTTCTCTTTATTCTCATCTTCCCTTTCTCCCTCCGTTTCTTTTTCAGTTAAAATTTACAATATGGAAGAGTTGAAGATTCATCTCATATTAAATATAAGTTTGAGAGTTTGATACAAAAGAAGAAAAAAAATAAAAAATAAAAATTTGCATATTGATGATTAAAAAATATAAAGAAATAATAATAATAATAATAATAATAATAATAATAATAATAATAATAAGTTCTCTATATATAACTTTGAGCAATATGTTGGAATATTTATATTGTATACCTTTATATTCCAATAATATTATATGGGGTATATTTTTTATTATAATTATATTAGTTATTTATCAATAAATGCCTTAATAAAATTGTGATCATTTTCTGGTTAAATAATTAATTACATTATTAATTAATTATGTTCTCCAATATTCCAGACACACTGCATATCACATCTTCTCTTCATCTAAAGAGTGTTTGAGACAAACATAGTCTAGGTTGAAGAAGAATCGCAAGCCGCGGGTGCTCGACATCTGTCTTAGAAACTATCAAAGATTACCACAAAGAAAGAACTAACTGTAAATCCAGGTATTCCTAAAATCTAATATCTTTGATAAATCAATATGTCGTAGATCATAAAGTAATCAAGTTTCATTGTTTGTTCTTGATGTTCATAAATATATATATTTAATTTCCGCACTAAAATATGATCATATGTTTAATTTAAATATTGAGTATGTCTTGATGAATTAGCAATATAATTCTAACACATTAAACTAATTAACTCAAAGATAACTAACTCTAACAATATATATAATTAACAAACAAACTATTAACTAACATTTACATTCTAAACTCCCTCCATATGTGTCCTCTCTCGTTTATCACTTTTATCATTCTCTCTTCTTAGCTTTTTAAGGCATCTACATCTCTCTCTTTTTCCTTTATCTATCTCATTTGTCCCACGTACGTTCTCTTTCCCTCGCACATGTAAAATTATTGATTTTCACTTATTCTTCATTTCTACATAAATATGTAGCTATGTTTTTAATCTTATTGCATGTCAAAATGATATTTAAAAATCGTTACAAAGGCAAGGTCAAATAGGGGTGTTCAACCGGTTCGGAAAAATTCTAACCAAACCACAACCCAAATCGATCCATGATATTTAGGTTGAGCATATTTTTTATTTTTGGGTCCAAATTTAAACCAAGCTGCTGAAATATAAACATTTTCGATTCTAGCAATCAACTTCAAATTTTGAACCCACAAACCCATATGTCCGACCTCTACATATTACATTCTATTTTTTATTTTATTTTTAACTATTATGACACCGTTGTATTTTTTTTTAACTTGATATCACTCAATCTTATTCATGTGTTTTAATTTGATATTTTGAACTTATAATCTTAGTTTGTATTTGACATATCATTTCGCAAATGATGTTATGGGGGAAACTAAATTTCAACAAAATTAAATTCTTTAACTGTTGTGATAAAATATTGTCACCCGATCAATTCAACCCAAACTAACATGTTATATATCAGTTGGGCCACAATCTGTCAAAACTGAATCAAATTGGTAAGAGAACACCCCTAACATCAAAGAATCAAAACAATTTGTTTCTTCACTGTTTGGTGGACAAACAAACTTTTTTTTAGATCGGCAGTATTTTAGTTGTTACTTCATAATAATAATAATAGTATTAACTTTATATTATTTGCCTCATGTTATTTGTATATGTATTGTACATGCAATAAGTAAATATTTTTAGTTTTATTTTAAGGTGTGTGATACTTCATTTTGATGTATGTGATATAATCTATATGATAAAATATATTATGATAACCACATTCAAAATAAAAATAAGATGGTAATCATTTATATGCTTCCTTGATAAATTTAACCGAGATGATAAGACTAGCATAACTCTAAATATATTAAAAAAATTATTTTGATTTTATCTTTTTTTATTCAATTATGTCATTTCTTTTTTATTTATTTCCATTTACTCGTGTAACTTAGAATATTTGCTAAAAACTGAAAGGGGTTATTTAAAATCTTATAAATCTATGAAAGTTCTTCAAATCCTACAAATTGTTATGATAAAAATTATCTTGCCTTCAAGATTGCCAATCTAAAATAACTTATATTCACTTCCAAATAACTTAATTTCTTCTTGCTTGTAGCCAACATTTATTTATATTCAATCTAAGCAAGATTAGATTGACACATTTGATTCAACAAATTTAACACTTCTTACACTATTTGTGAATTTGATGTCTATTGTCATACTTGTATTCTTATTTTGTTTGTTATTTCATAAGGATATTCTAAACAAGAAAAGTAAGTTTGAGATTTTTTCATTTTTAGGACTTTGAAATATTATAAATTTGAATATCATAAATTTAATGAATATTTCGGTTTTTTAAATTGAAGTAAATCATAAATTTATGAGTTTATGGATTTTAAGATGAAAAAGATCACAAAACTTAACATCTTTTGATAAAAATTAATTAAAATGATCAATTTGACTAAATGAAGTATAGTTAAAGAACGAAAATAAAATCAAAATAATTTATAACTAAAGCGAAACTAGAATATAAATTAAGGAACTAAAAGAGTAATTTAATTTTTTATATATTATAATTTAAGTACTTCAACATAAATTCCTTTGTTTAGTAATAATTTCAAAATGAAAGAATTATATGAAGTATTTAGTTAAACTT
>JBBPBS010001102.1:9434495-9480038 GCA_037974835.1 Cicer judaicum | reverse complement strand
TATACGTTAAAAACAAAAATAATTTTTTTAAAATATTACAGAGAGAAAATTCAAAAAAAAATACTTTTTATGAATTAAAATTAAAAGTTATTATATTTATAAGAATCAAAAGTTGTTTTTTATTGTTAATTAATATTTTTATAACATCTACTTAACATTAAGGATTAATTTGTTTTTTATATTACAAAGATGTAATTAAAAAAAATAAAGACGACTAAAATAAAAAATAATATTTTTCTAAAAAAATTCATTTTACTATTAATTTAAAAAATAAAATATGTCTAATTAACTCATGTACAAATTATCGTATTAATTATAGTTTATGTAAAAGAAAGATAACAATTAAGATCAATAGATTCATATGTATATAAAAGAAAGGAAGATATCTCATGAGTGGAAATGACTCTTGCATACAATATATAGCTTCCGAAGATCACACCAAAAGAGGGAAAGAAAGATCATGATATAATATAATTAATACAAAGCTAGAGCCACTAGATATATAGATACTTTGACTATAATGAATTAGGAAAGTATAAAAGTGATTCTTTGATGTGATGATTGATTTGGTCCATGCCCTTTCTTTGACCTTCCTTTAATTAATTTCAAGTCTTTTTAATTAAACATTATATTATACTCCAAAACTTCTTATCTGTCTAAATAAATTAATGTAGTTAAGCAGCTTATTTGCCGCTTGTTCAGGTGACATCCTTTGGTTCAAGACACAATAATTCAAACTGAAATTCCTGTAAGTAATCATAATTAAATTGTTGTATTAATATTTTAATTATCCCCAGGTGTTGACCGCACGGTTGAAGGGAACTAGTGGGGTCATCATCTAGTAGAATATATTTTATATCACATTTTTTTCATGGTGCACTTTTGCTGTCAATAGAAGCATACATTGGCAGGCCTAATCACAAGACAACTATGTTGCGGATCTTGTATCATATGCTTCAATGCACAAGAGTTTTTTTTTTTTATTGACAATGATGCTTGAACAACCTATGTGACAATGAATGTGGAAAAAACAAATTTAATATTGGTTACTTTGTGTTTAAATGTTTTTTTTAAAATGAAATTTATATTCAATTGTAAGATTTTGAATTTAAATTCGATTATACGAGGGTGTATTATTTTTTCGATCCTTCATTTTAAGTCATTTGTGATTAAAAAGAAAAAAAGTTGAGTTTTATAAGTGAGAATTTCTCCACTTGATAAACACGAGGAAAAAAAAAAAGAGACAATCTATTATTGTTAGATATGTATGAGATTCAGCCGAACCCTACAACTTGTCATGGTCCTCTAGTTATTGATTAGTTCTTTATCTTAAGTTAACTATGATCAAACATCAAAGAATAATAAGATTGTCAAAATAAAATGTTTTATTTGGATTGTCTCGCTTATAATTAATACTACCTCTGATTTAAAATATAAAAGATAATTGAGTAATTAAAGTTGATGTGTTTTGACCAATTAACTTTCATATATGGATTGTACGGAGGGAGATTCTTATTGACCATATTGTTTGTTGTGTTCTTCCTCACGATGAAATGATTCTTATTGATCATATTGTTTGTCGTGTTCTTCTTCACGATGATATGATTCTTATTGACCATATTATTTGTCGTGTCCTTCTTTACGATAAAATGACTCTTATTGACTATATTATTTATCGTGTTCTTTCTCACAATAAAATGATCCATGTAAAACCACAAATGTCTGCGACCCAAGCTTCTAACTTTTCCTACCATCAAGCTATGATTATCATCCACACATATATGGTAAATATGTTGGTTTTAAGTGTGACACGTTAGTTCTATATATATTAATTATAAATGAACTAAAATATTAAATATTAAATAATGATAATTCATATATATATATATATAATATAATATAATATAATATAATATGATTTTAAAATCTCATAGACCCTAAAGTAAGATGTATAATATTTTATTAAAATTTAATAAAAATAGGAAGAATCCACATTTAGTCCATTTTTTAGAGAACTATATCAAACAAACCATTTCTTCCCATATTTTAAATTTAACTTCAAATATTTATTTCAATTTTTCTACCTGTGTATATAACAAATTCTTTAATATTAAAGTATATCTTAGCAATGGTTTTATTTAGTGATTTCATTTTCTTACTAGTGATTTCATAACCATTTTTAATTGGAGTTGTTATGTTTATGAAATATCAACTCATATAAGAATTCGACTTTATTATAACTTTAAGAAAATAAGTTTAAATCTTATTACACACAAATTATAAAATACAAATTGGAGACAATTGTAAATTTGTTTCCGATGAATATGAGTTAATCATCCCTTAATTTGAGCATGAGGTTAATATTTTGAGCACGAGTGGGTCCCGTTTACGAAAAGTAATCGCATCGCTCTTAACTTTTATTCGGCCGTCAAGTTCATAGTGATCAGTTATACGTGGCACCATAACATCCACTGGATCCTCCACTACATTTAATAATTTTCTTTTGTTATTTTTTACATTTATTAAGTAAAATATTCCTGAATTATTAAAATTATTATTATTAGCCCATGCAAATTTGATCTATCTCTATTCAAGTTATTTTCTACCACAACTCATAACTCATATGCTAAGCGTTTTGGTTTTTTTCTTTTCTTTTTTTTTTTTAGTAAAGCGTTTTGGAAATTTATAAATAAATAAAAGGGGAAAACGAAAAACAAAAAACCGTGTCATTTTCAACTCTGTGTGATTGAATTGAAAGAAAGAAAGAAAGTAGAGTTAACGTCTTTTACCCTCCACGCAGCTTAAAACACGCAGTGGCAAATATAGACACACCCCCTTCACACGTTTTCACACCCCCCTCATTTTTCTTATTTGTTTTTTCTCTTCCTTTTCGTGTCTACAAACAAAAACTTCTTTCATGTTTTACATCACCATGTCTCACATGAACTAAACACCTAGATAGTGTGTGAGTATGAGAAAAAAAAAACAATTTTCATAAGACAAATTCACATGAAGGAATAAGGCAAAAGTGGAAATTAGAAAGATGTGTTGAGAAGGATAAAAATAGTGCTAACTAAGAGAGATTTTTTCTTGTTTGCTTCACGCAAACATCTAACTATTGAGGTTAAACCTTTGCTTCATCGCGTGGCTTTAAAGTTTTCTTCTAACCTTTTTTAAATCCTTCATTATAATATAATTAACCTCACCAAACCCTTATATTCATACAAACACTCTCTTCCTCTCCTCATTCTCTCTCTCTCTCGCTTCTCTTTCTCAATACTATGAATCCTATAACCCTACTTTCTTAACCTATTTAATTAATTACCTACTTGCCCTCCTAATAAAAAGTTTTAGTATAATTGATCTTGCCCTAGCAAATTAATCACAAAGAAAAAAAAAGTGCTAGCTACTACTACTTTTGTAAGATGAGTATAAACTCTAGTTGTAGCGGTAGTGGTGGTGGTGGAAATAGCGGCACATGTGGTCCGTGTGGTGCGTGCAAGTTTTTGAGAAGAAAGTGTTTGTCGGGTTGTATTTTTGCGCCTTACTTCGATTCGGAGCAAGGCGCTTCACATTTTGCAGCGGTTCACAAGGTTTTTGGAGCTAGCAACGTTTCGAAGTTGCTCCAAAATGTTCCAGTGCACAAGCGTCTTGACGCGGTAATCACCATTTGTTATGAAGCTCAAGCAAGAATGAGAGATCCCGTTTATGGTTGTGTTGCTCATATCTTTACTCTTCAGCAACAGGTAATTAGTACTAATTACAATATTTAATTAATTGCTTAATTAATTATTTGTTCATTATTAATCATGCTACTCTAGATAAGGATGAAGATGTTCTCAATTAATTTTTGCTTCTTAATTGTCTTATCCGTAGAATCTCCTTTCTTTCTATTTCTAAGCTTTTCCAGCTAGTATAGCTAGCTTCTAGGTGAATATCTTAAGAGTGTATTCAATTCTTTGAGACTTTTCCTTTATTTTACTTTTTTAAACTTAGAATGATCCTCTTCATAATAAATATTTAGAAACTAGAAAGACCACAAACATATGTATGTTTAGTGTAACCTCGATTTTTATTTGTTATTTAGCTAAGCATTGAAAATGGGTTTAACACTATTGGAAAAAGTTGAAATCTCATATAAAAAAAAAAAAAGATAACTTTTAACAAAAAAGTTTATATAAATAACCTTGCAAATCAAAATCTAAAGTACTAAAACGATTAAATCAAATTTGACTCGAGTTTTGATGCTCATTTTACTACACCTTGCATTTTCACAAGCAAAGACATTAAGAAAAGGAAGATTTTTTTTTGTTTCATTGCTAATTAGTACTATTTTATTTATTTATAGATAAAGATATAAACTTGATAAACTAAAATATTTTTTTGGTTGTAAAGGATGAATTCTAAAAAGGAAAATGAATCAATTCATTTTTATAAGTACAATGTCTTCATT
Source organism: Cicer judaicum (assembly GCA_037974835.1). NCBI lineage: Eukaryota > Viridiplantae > Streptophyta > Magnoliopsida > Fabales > Fabaceae > Cicer > Cicer judaicum. The sequence goes on along the minus strand of JBBPBS010001102.1, from coordinate 9,475,585 downwards.
TTTGAAAGAAATTGAATTGTTTGCCCTCGGCACGAACCCACAATCACGTAATTGAATATTGTAGATTATATAATTTTAACTGAATAAATTATAATTAAGTTGGATATTTTAAATTATATATAAAAAATAAATAAATATATGTTCTTTTAAAAGATCAAACAACTCATAATGTCCAACTAAGTGAATGTAGATTCTTGTTAGGGAATCCAAATCTTTTTGATGAGTAGCATTGGTCAACAAAATCTTAGTAATACATGAATGCTAGTAGTATGCTTTATGCCATCCAAAAGAGGAACAAAAGTTAGGTTTGTGTTTTTGGGGAAAGAGGAAAATGAGGTAGGTCATGCAAAAAGCCATAGAACAAAGGGACAGTTTCTATGCTTTTTACTGAAATTCACAAAGCTTAATTGATTAACAAATGATGTTGTCGGCGGTTACATAAATGGTGTAGAAAGTAGAAACTAATAGTCTATGGCTTCAACCATTAACATCTTTGGTCTTGGTTTTTGCTTGTTTTAAGGGTATTGGTCGGTTTGTTTCTTGGGTTTTGGCTATTTTGATAGGTACATGTTCGTTTTTTATGTCCCTATTCTTCTCATACAAATTACCTTAATCACTAAAACAAAATCATTATAGCAATCTCACCAATCTTGTTTTGATTATATATTTTTTTTTATTAATGGGAGAATTCTTAGATGTACAAGTTGGGTATTTTTAAGGTAAAATTAATTTTAAATTTATATTATTAAACAATAATCAAATATAAAAAAATTACGGGATTTTAAATAATTGATTGTTGATGATGCTATATTCAACAAAGCTTCAAGTACCAAAGATTGAAAACATCGTAAATTCTCACCTAAAAAATATTATAAATGGTAAAAGGACTATTTTGTAAAGCAAGTACGTTACTCAAACACGAATTAATAATTATACTGTCATGTGACATAGTTATCATCCTATCTTAAAAGTAAGTGCAACATTTTTATTTAATTATACAATATAATTGCTTAATAGCTAATCCCTATGCCCTCATTATTGGTCAATGTCCAAAGTTTGAATTTCAAAATATTATTAATCATTTTGAAATTATATACTCCTTAGCTCCAATTTAAAATACTAAATTTCGTTTAAGATTTTTTTTTCATATAGGTTAAGAAAAATTATAAGTTAAATAATGTTATAATTTTATAAATTTATCTTTATTAGTTTTTAATTTTTTATTATTTTCATAAGTACATAGTGAATTTAATTACTGTGGTACAGACAATATTAATTTAAGATATAATTTAAAAGTAATAATAAATATGACACTGAAATAACAAAACAACACTTTAATTTGAAACATTATTTATATGATATAAAACCACACTTGTTTTAAAATAGATGAGTACTGAGTTTCAAATGATGGAATTTTTTGCATCTAAGTCTGATCATTTTGATTTGTTTTCTTTTCCCAAAAGACTTCTTTCTTTCAATGCTTGCCAAGTTCAAGTTTATCCACTTCCATGAAAATACATTTGTGTGTTGTTCAAGAAGGTTATAAAATAGGCCTTAAGTTTTAAATAGTTTTGTTGTTTATAATGAAAAAAATATTTCTAATTATTATAAATTTAATTATGAATGAATTTGATTCTTTAAATTGTCGTCGAGTATTATTTTATTAATATATAATTTGTAAAAAAAAATGGATTATCTCATAAAAATCAGCCTAAAGTTCTCTTTTTTTTTATCAAGATATTAAACATTGTTAGCTTTCTACCAATGACTAATGCTTATATATAAACACCCTTGTTTGTTCTATGGATTCGGCTTCTCTAAATTTAACATATTATTATACAAAGATGTCTCTAAATATATAATTTTATCGACTAACTATTGAAAAAAAACGTAAGTGCCAAGTAGAAAAAAGATAAAAATATATAATTTTTGAAAATAGTCATTCATTATCTTATAGTTTGATTTTATAAAATTGAGTTAAATCTAATATAAAAAAAAATTAAAATATGTTGATTTATATCACTCACCATTAATTATATCCACTCACCAAACTCAATAGAGTTAAATTGAGAGCTATATTAAGAAAAAAATTAAAGTTCACTTAAAAAAGATGCAGAGACCTAACAATCAAATAATTATAACAACTGAAATAAAAAGGACCGAAGTATGAGTTGTAAAGCAATAAGAAGGAGTGAAAGAAAGATAGAACGAAAATATCAAATGATATAGAATTCTAATATATAAAGATCTATGGGTCATCTCTAAAAGGTAATGTAATAAAGCATCAATATTAAAAATTCATTCATATATAGATGAATAGATTTCTAAAACAAATGAACTAAGAGTCTGCATATCAATAAAGATGAGAAGGTTGATTCAACCAAAAAGAATACACTCTTCATTTTATAAATTGATTTGGTAATGATAAGTTAAATAATATGAAAAAACTAATATCAAATAATTGAAATTGAGAAAATTTATAGTAAGATTAATTTTGTTAATGATTTACATTAATTTTCTAAATTTATTCTTTAGAATGAAGAACTAAACAATCTTCCTAACATAGTATTTATCATTAATTGCAAATATATAATATTTTTAATAGAGAAAAAATAAAATTAGTTAACAATTAATAGAAAAATTAATAATTAAGTGGAGTAGTTCCCCCAATTAAAATTTGTCCCTTGTATATGTGAAGTTTTGTATATGTTGGTAGTTGTTGTGGCTATCTTCTGTTTTGGTTTTTTTATTGTTATTTTTTTGGTATAGTTTTGTAGCATATTTGTTCTTAATATATTTTTCAACCCTTAAAAAAAAAACTTTAGAGAAGACATATCCTTCCTTGTGTATGCCATAAAATATGAAAAGAAAAATGTACAAGAGTTTTAATTAAACTTATTATTTATTTATATATTATTTTTCTTACTAAAAAAATATTCATCCTTTTGTTGTTCATATATGACCTACAATCTTTATTGTTTGTTTGATAGGTAGTGAGTTTACAAGCAGAACTCTCCTACTTACAAAGCCACATAGCAACATATGAAGTGCCCCAACCACCAAAAACTTCACCACCACAAGCAACCATAGCACCTTCAATGGTCTCACTAGCCAATCTCCCATTAGCATCTTCTTCATCCATTAATCCAGCAACATATGACTTGTCTTCACTTTTTGATCCAATGGCCCAAACTTCTTCATGGGCCATGCATCAGAGGCCCAATGGTCAATATTTTGGTAGTGGCACATCAACAAGTAACAATAGTGGTGGTGATCTTCAATCATTGGCAAGAGAACTTTTGCATAGATATGGATCTTCTAATGACCCATCATCTCATTCTCTTTCCAAATGATCAATCTTTCACTTAATCAACTAATCTATGCCTTAAGTGATCTCAAAGTTTCAATGTTTTATATTGAGAAAGTAATTTTAGTCATGGTTCTTTATATCTTCTTTTTTTTATATATAATATATAAGATTTTTATGTTTATTTACCTACCCCTTTATTGCTTATAATTAAACAATTTAGCTAATGAGAATATATACTTTCTTAATTATTTCTAAGTTCCTTACTAATAGATTTATTATTAGAGATTTTATTATTTATTTTTAAACCCCTTTAATTCAAAAATTGGTAGTGTGCTTTATCTCCTATACATGTATCAAACCAAATTTATTACATATATAAAAGCATGCATGAAATTTAACTAACAACCTGAAGAAAAAAATACATATTTCATTTTCTTTTAACTATTTAATTGATTTGTGAAAAATTATCTTTTAAATAATAATTTAATAATAAACAGTTATCTTGTGTACGAATTTATACAATAAATTATAATAAATATATTAATTATATATTTTTCAAATTTTAATATAAAAAATATTTAAGAGATACACTATTAATCAAATATAATAACCGAAAATTTGTGTTTTTACTTGCGGAAAAAATCTGAGGAATTTCCTTAGGATATTCTGCAAATTTGCTTTAATAAAGGAAATCAGTTATGACTTATGAATTCCTTGTTTGCGGATAAATCTATAGGGAAATTTGCTTTACCTGGGGATTTATATGAAGAATTTTTCTGAGGAAAAACCCAGAGCAAAATCCTCATATATTTTTCCCTTATTAAATTTGAAGCAAATTTCTAAAGTAATTTTTCACTTATTGAATTAGCAGAAAAATCTTCAAGTAACATTAACTTAAATAATTTATCTGTAAAAAGAAAAATACTACCTTAAATAATTTAACTTATTTTAAGATAATTCTTATAAAAAAAAAATTTAAAATAATTTTTAAAAATATTATATTTTTAAAGAATAAATAAATTTTTAGTCCCTATAAAATTTTATAGTTTTATTTTTAGTATCTAAGTCTCATGTTTATTATTCCAATTTTTGAATATTTTTTACATACATATTTAGAACATTATAAAAGTTTCTCTCACAAAAATTTAGAATTTCTTAAAAGTGATCCATTAAATATGAACTTTTAAGTGCCAAAAGCTTAAAAACTCATATTTAATATATCATTTATTAAAGAATTTTAAATTTTTATATAAGATATTTTTATAATGTTGCATGAACAAAATCATTTAAAAATTTGAATCATAAACATGAGTTCACTTGAAAATAGAATACAAAACAAAACTGGTAAATTTTTCACTACAAAAAATTTCAAAGATTGTGTCACTTAGATTGCGGTGGATGCTTGAAAATTGTCCTTGATGTCGAATTGCAACCATTCTTACGACATTTTTTACAAACCATTGACGCCGTAAAATAAAAAATGTGCCTTCTAATTTCACATCTATTATTTCCCACTATTTTTTCCCACTATTTTTTCCCAAGTCCTGCTCCAAAACCTTTGTAGTCCAAAACCCCAAGTCCCAAACCTGATTTAGTTTCCTCCAAAACCTTTATCGCCCAAAGCTCTTAGTTTCATTTTCTTTTTTCCCCAAAATCTTGACCAAATCATCTATCTCCATCTTAGTTTTATGTTTCCCCAATTCACATTTCATCCTCTTTCTTATGTTCTTCCCCATTTGCGACCACCCTCCATCTTGGGTTCCTCCTCATTCGTGATCTCTCTCCATATCAATTTGCTCCTTGCGACCTCCCTTTGTCTCAATTTTCTCCTCTAATCTCTGTCTTTATGTTGTTTTTCGTCTTCTTGTTTGTGCTATACAAGGTAAAACTTCCATCTTCTTTGCTCTTCACTTTTTCTTTAACTATTTCTCCCCACAAATTGTTTTGCTTATTCATGTGGGCTTAATAATCATTTGGATGTCTCAACATGTGATTTCTTAAGCTTCAATGCCAACTTCCATATTTCGCGATCGTTGCATGAATGAAAAGATATGCCTTTTGTTCTTAAGAAGTTCGAGTGTTGAAGATTTTATTTTATGAGTAATTTGTTAGTTTGCTTATTCTATTTATCCTATAGCACAAAAATCTCTCTTGGTTTTTATTGTTGTATTGGTTTTTTTTATTCCTTGTAATTAAACTCTAATTATGTTTTAACTTGTATTTTTCAATTATTGCACATCTTGTGATTTAGGGGTGATTATTTTACTATAAGGTTAATTTATCTATGCAAAAAATAAACATTATGCATGTGCTTTGTGTAGCAACTTAGAGATTTCATTTGAAGTTTTGTGAGAATTTCAACAATCAATTTTTTAGGAAAAAAAGGTACTAGAAGAAGGGAACTAATTCTATGACTTTGTTTGGTTTTGTTCCTTTTAGCTAAACTCTAATTATGCTTTAGCTTGTATTTTTCTATTCTTTCAGATCATGTGATTTGGTGATTATTTTATATAAGGTTAGTTTATCTTAAAAAAAAATATTGTGTGTGTGTTTTATTTTTTGGAGCAACTCTATAATGCTATAAAGTTTTTATGATATCTTGTAATATGATCATGTGTATATTGTAGAATATGTTATTAGATCATTCAATAGTTTTGAATCACCCTAAAACAAACATCATAGTTGTTGAGTACTACCCTAAAACTAACACCTTAGTGCTAGTGTTTCTTGTTGTTGTTGATGATGGTGATGATGATATTGAATTGTGGTATTTGATATGAATTGATATAGTTCAAACAAATTCAATCATTTATTTTACAAGAAGGAAAATATTAAAATTCATTTCACTAAATTTCACCAGAAAATCAATCAACAATGTGTGAAATGGAGTGTACTTGATGAATATGTGATATATTTGTAACTTATGTTCTCTTGTAACAACTCTCAATGTCAATCTTTCCTATTTTGTATTTCTATACATTTATGTCAAATGTTTTTGTTGTTGTTTGTGTTGTTATTATCAATTAATAATAAAATGTGTTTGCTCTTCAAGTATCTTTGCAATGGTTTTGTGAATCTGCTTTATGAATCTTTTGCATATTTTGTTCTTTTATGCATGGTGAATTTGTGCTATTTAAGGTTAATCTTTTTTATGTACTAGGTTGAATTATCTTCTTTGTGTGTCTTTGGTTCAAAATAATATATGTTTATCAAGTTGTTTGAATTCACAACCAACGTTTTGAAGCAATGAATAAATCATAAATTATGAAGCCCCATACATCGACGATTGAATATAATCAATGATAAAGGGGTTTATTAATATTTTTCTATCAAGATGAATTAGAAAATGGAGAAATAATATGCCCTAATAAATGTTGTGGTTTCAAAAAACTGTAGAGTAAAAGAGTAATGTATGATCATGGGGAATCCAAAGTAGAAACTAGTACTATCTAACCTAGTAGTTTTCCAAGTATAGTTCAAGACACAGTTTTTGTTGAAGATCGTATTCATACTAAGATCAAAGATGCTTTTGGAGTTGGAGATCATGCAAACGAAGTACCCATTGAATCAAATACTGAGATTGATCGAAATAAATATATGATGTTAAATGCAAGTCAACGAAGGTATGAAGAGGTCAAAGAGTACTATATATTAACTAGAGAAGGAGAACACCTTTTGTATGAAGAGTGTGTTAAATATTCAACACTATCTTTTTTTTAGTAAAGTTGTATCACATCAAATGTTTGTGTGGAATGAGTGATAAAACCATGACAATGGTTTTAAAGTTATTGAAAGATGTATTTGAATTTGAAAATATATCAACTTGATTCTACGAAGCCAAAAAAACAATCACCAAGTTGATTTAAATTATGAAAATATCCTTGTGTATCCGAATAATTGTAAATGGATTCAAATTTCGAACATTGGCACGAGACAAGTTATTAAAAACTCAAAAATAGTGGAGTTTTGGACATGTTTGGAACACAAAGTTACTCAAACAACACTGATGCTCAAATGAGATTTGGAGGGGTACCTTACTATAGAAGATTGATAGATATTATTGAGTTTTCATTTGATGACTTCAAAGTGCCTATGTTTAAATATACTTGGGCGAATACCACAAAACTGAGAGGCATTAAGACATATAAGTTGAGTTTAATCTCTATTAATTTTGCAAGACTGGTACATACTGGATAATATGAAGATGATAAGCCATACATTAAAATGTCAAAAACTCAAATAGTTTATTATGTGGTTGATGAAAAGGAACGAAGATGAAGCATACCTATTTATTTGAAGTCAAGAGACTTGTATGACATGGGTGGAGATGATCAAATTATGGCCTCCATTGAACTGTGCCCATCTCAAAATATGGAACAAATTCTTGCTAATGAGACCACACATATACAATTGACAAGAATGGCTACAAATGATGATCCTGAAACATAAATTTTAATGACTATAATCAAGATATAGATCTATGATTGTTAAATAGTCTAGCTTGGTTAAGTAACCTCTAAAGGATTTATGATTTTGATATTTATCCTTAATCTATGATTTTGTTATTTATAATATGATTTTGTTGTTTTTGTGTTAGGCATGATTATTCACTGCTACTCATTTTTTATTAATTAAATTGGTACATAATGACATATTTGAAAATCCTTTCTATTGAGGTATTTGCAGCGATCCAACTTGATTGCCTTCAATGTTTATAATGAAAGTGTGTTTGGAGTCTCAATCTTGTGAACAAAATGGCATAATCGTATGAGGATATCGGAAAACAATGGAAGAGATTAAAAAAGATGGAGGCTCTCAATCTGATTCATCTTTCTCAATCCCTTCATAAATCTTCTTTTACCATTTCAAAACCCTCATTGGTTAGTAATAATCTCTCAATCTCACTTTATACTTTTATTTTTCATTCTCTCCATCACATAATAACACATATTTGTTCAAAAGTATCTCACTTTTATTTTTCATTCTCACTTTTAACTAATAAATGATTAACAATGTAACATGTTTCTTATTCTTGTTCTTAGTTGATTTTTATTTATTTAAAAGGATAATAAATTATTGTAACTTTTCATGAAGGATCATCTGAGGCTTATACAACATGGGGATCTTGAAATAGACAAAATGAAACACTTGCAGATATACAATTTACCACCAATAATCCAAACGACATCTCTGCCACCTATCCAAGTGACAACACAACCCACAATGCAAGTGATACAACTACCACCTTATCAAGTTACAACACCATCAACACAAGCAACAAAACCACTACCTTCTTAGGTGACAACACCATCATCATTGCAAGTGATGGTAATAATTGTTTTGTTGTGTTTGCATTTGTTTTCTACTATTTTATTTTTTGATGTCATTTGTTATCACTACATAAAAAGCTGATAAAATTATTGCAAATCGAGAAAAACTAATGATTCATCATACAGTAGGATCTAAAACACTTGCAAGGAAGAATGATGAGTTGGTAGGATTCACTCAATCTACTATTGATTGTATACTTAATTGCACAAATACTTATTATATGTGTTTACTTGTAGAAACTGAGAGATGGTAAAAAATACAATTGGGGTAAAATATATTCTCTTTATCATAAAAAGTCTAATAGGTCATTTGTCAATGAAGAGACCAAAAACAAAATATGTAAGTGTAAAAGATAGAAGCGTTATGTGATTGTAAGTATAAAGCTATAAGTGTTATGTGCTATAAAACTATAAAACTACTTATTTGGTTGGTAATTTTGAGTCTCAAAGCTATAAAACTATAATATTATTTATGTTAGAGATGTTTGGTTTGATGCATTATTGTTGGATGTAGTTAGTTTGGTGCTTGTACCAATATAGCTGCATATTAATTAATTCGTGAAGAACCATCATTTAACTAATTGTTCACTAGAAAACATTAGTTTGTTTCATTATTTATGCTAAAAATTATAATTAGTGTAATATAATTTTCTTCGATTTTTTATGCAGAAAACATTCAAGAAATTTACTACTGGTGAAATAATGTTCTTCTTTTAACTAATTTATTCTTGAAATAAGCTAGTTTTTAAGTAATTGATCAGTAATAAAACACACTAATCTATTCATGAAAACTGTTTTTTAACTAATGAATCAATAACAAAGTATTTATTCGCGTACAATTTATACATATTTCTCTTTTAATTAATTAATTTTTGATAGTTAGTTTTTTTTAAAAAATATTTAATCAATGATAAAAATTTGTCTTGTGTATGATTTATATAAGAAGTAGATTGTCATGAAATACACAACTAAAAAATTACATATTTATATTTTATCAAATTAAGATAAAGTAAATAAATATAATAGTGTATAGTAGAAGAGTGAGAAATTATATATAATAATGTGATAATATACGATGGATAAAAAACTAAATAAATGTAATAATTTATAGTGGATACAATAATTAAATATAAAAACATTGTATTGGAATTGATGTGTTAAATTCTATCAAAGTTTGAAAATTTTATTTGGAAGTAGTGTATTCAACCCAAAATGTAGCTTACAAAATTGATTTGGAAAAGACATATATGATCGTATGAGTTGAAGTTTCTTTAAACAATATTTACAAGATTATGGATTTTTCAATATTACTATGTCACTTATTATGCATTGTGTTCAATCTTCTTCTCTATCTATTGTATGGAATGGTAAAAGATTATCTTCCTTCCAACCTACAAGAAGTCTTCGTCAATGGAATCATTTTCCCTTCACTTATATATGATTTGAATGTAAAGGCTCTCTTTGGTCATCAACGAAGCAGGACAAGGGAGAAAATAGCAACTGAACTAGGTTTCAAAAAGTGGTCCCCTCTTATCTCATTTGTTTTTTGTTGATGATGTCTTTCTATTTTATAAACTTAAAACCCCTCAAGCTTGAATTGTTGCTAACATTATGGAAAATTTTAATTGTGCTTGGGATCTTAAAGTAAACGTGCTCAAATCTAGATCCTTTTACTCTAAATAAGTTATTGTTGCCAAGAAAAATAAATATACTTTAATTACTGTGCTACTTAAACTTTCAACAAATGTTTGAGTTTTTTATTTTCCAAGGTAAAGCTAAGAAGGTATACTTTGATTTGTGATAGAAAAGCTTCAGATCAACCTGACTTCATTGAGAAACAAATTCCTAAAAAAGTATGGTAGATTGACTTTGGATAATTATGTTATGACATCAATCCCCACTTATTAGATGTAGTTGTTTTGGATTCTCCAACGAATTTGTAATTTCATTGACAGATTCACCATATATTTTATTTGAAAAGATACCATTAATCATGGGTTTCACTTTATTGATAGGGATATAATCACTTTTCCAAACACACAAATGTGATCTTATTCTTAGTCGTGCTAGAGAGGCTAATACATCTATGTAAAATAAACTAGTTTAGAGCATTCAACACCTTCAAAATAAGCTATGAGTTCAAATTATGAATAATAAATATGGGATTTCCTCATATTTTTGGTAACAAGGGCTCTTATATTTGGAACTTTATCAAGAAGACTGCCTTATTACTTCATGATGGGTATAACTTTAGAATAAGAAAACTGCTTTTTAATCAAACTGATTTTTAAAAACTAGAATCAAACTGAATTGATTTGTCTAAACCAAAAGTAAATTTTATTTTAACAGTTCATGCCAATTTGAACAAGTATAATTAAATTAAAACTAGTTTAGTTTAGACTATTGAACTGGTTCACTGATTTAAATTTGGGTCAGGGTGAACTAAAACTAATTCGATTCGTGTCAATTTTTTTGAAATGAAAATCAATTCGATTCGGTTTTCATGCAGTTTTAATTCATAATCAACCTATGACCACCCTTGATATTAGGCTATTGTCTTAGAATTTCCTCTAGTTCTTTATAGATTCTCAGCATTAGATTTAACATCTTAAGGCCCCTAAAAAGAAAATAAAATAAAATTCTTATTTGACTAGGTTGTCATAATTTGGCCCCTACTTGTGAGATTAAGTCTTTCTTGCATTGCATTAGAGTTTGCACTTTATGTCGACGAATGTGACACTCTCTTGGTTTTAATGACAATGCATTTTTCAATCGACAAAATACTTTCACTTTCCTAAAGTTGAATGCTACTAGAGTTTTTAGCTCCCTTTTCTTGCTATCATTGAATTCCATTTGATTGCTAAGTAATTTTGTTTTCTTTATGATTTTTAAGCTTATGTCAAGTGGTCACTCTTTTAACTTTTTAATTAGATATTATCCGTCTCATACTCATAAGAGAAAGTCTAGGATGATGTCTTTATTGGAAACTTGAAATTGTTGTTTTTAGGTCTTCGCGAGATCTTATAATGGTGATTAAATAATTGATTTTTATGGTCACATCAACTCTAGTAATAACTTCTATATTTTACATGACGTCGAATTAGTTGGACTTTGAGAACCCTTAATTTTATCTACTATTGAGACTTCATCCTTCATTTAAAGATAGAAAATAAAAGAATTCAATTTTTTCACGAGTTAACTACTCTTTTGTATGATATTAAGCTAAAACTGAATATGATTTACAATGTGGAACTAACTTTTTTAAAATTGTTCCATCTCCACCAATATAACTTGCTTTTTTCTACTTACTTACAGAAGATGTCTTAAAAATTCTTTCTCTAAGAAGTGGTCTATTTTATTTTTTATTTTTTTTTGCTTTACTTTGTTAAAAAAAAATATAAAACATTTATAAATATTTAGACTTTATTTTTATTTTTATTACTTTTGTTTTTTTACTGAAATTTAGTATATTTAGCATAAATTCACAAAACAATCTTTTTGAAGATGTTACACACTACACTACTTCACCCATTATTTACTTTAGCAGTATTGTCTGCACTTTCTGTGAGTCTCATGCCAATATTGGAAGGAATTAATGATTTAAACTTCTCAATATTTAATAGATATTTTTTTTTTATCAAATGTTTAAAATATTATCATTAGTATATTGTCCATAAAAAAAAATTATTACTAGTATATTGTTTTAAAAATAAAAATATTAATAAAAGTGAAATATTTATTAAAAAATATTATCCGGGTTTTCCTCATCATGTACAAAAATAATATACGGAGGGACAAAAAAGCACGAGCTCTTTCGCCATTACTCCGGCGTTCTGGATTATCGTGAAAACCCATAACTATCCCTACTTTATCCACTTCACTACATCGAATTGCATGATCGTATTACAAAGGACCAAGGGGTAGTTAAGTCAATTCAACCTCAGAGCCATCAAGCAAACCCAAAAAACGCGATCTCAAGACTCAAATTCAGTAACGTTCCCCGCGATTCACCCACACTAATAACTCGCTTCCTCCCAACTCACCGGGTCAACTCGCAACCATTGTCGAACCGCCACAACGAGTTCCATCCCTCACTCTCACAGCTCATGGCAACAAGAATCTAACGGAATAATCGCTCGCATTCTATCTCTCTCGAAGATCTCAGGCTTCGCATCATCACCGAGTAACAACTCGCTCTTAACTCGGGAATGGCTTCTTCGGAAGCCGATTCCCGTCTGAGTCAGCTCGTTGTTCCTGCACTCGACAAGATCATCAAGAACGCTTCGTGGCGAAAGCATGCGAAGCTCGTTCACGAGTGCAAATCTATCAGCGAGAGGCTCAGTCTCAACAACCAGCAGTTAACGCCTGGTTCTCCCTCCGATACCGAACCGGAAACGCCCGGTCCGCTTCATGACGGTGGTCCGGTTGAATACTCGCTCGCAGAGTCGGAATCGATCCTTACTCCTCTCATCAATGCTGCTAGTTCCGGTGTCCTCAAGATCGCCGATCCCGCCGTCGACGCCATCCAGAAACTCATCGCATACGGATACCTCCGCGGCGAAGTAGATCCTGGTGGTACCGCCGGAGAAGCTAAGCTTCTTTCGAACGTGATCGAATCTGTTTGCAAATGCCACGATTTCGGCGACGAGGCGATGGAATTGATGGTGCTGAAAACGCTCTTATCCGCGGTAACTTCCATTTCACTTCGAATTCACGGAGATTGTTTGCTTCTGATAGTGAGAACGTGTTACGATATATATCTTGTTAGTAAGAATATGGTGAATCAAACAACGGCGAAGGCTTCGCTGATTCAAATGTTGGTGATTGTGTTTAGGAGAATGGAAGCAGATTCTTCCACTGTTCCTATTCAGCCGATTGTGGTGGCTGAATTGATGAAGCCTGTGGAAAAATCTGACGTGGACAATTCAATGACACAGTTTGTTCAAGGTTTTATTACAAAGATAATGCAAGACATTGATGGAGTTTTGAATCCCGTTACACCTAGTGGTAAGGTTTCATTATTAGGTGGATATGATGGTGCTTTTGAGACTGCCACTGTGGAGACCACAAACCCTACTGATTTGTTGGATTCTACTGATAAGGACATGTTGGATGCAAAGTATTGGGAGATTAGTATGTATAAGACCGCATTGGAGGGAAGGAAAGGGGAGTTGGTTGATGGGGAGCTTGTGGAGAGGGATGATGATTTGGAAGTTCAGATTGGGAACAAGTTGAGGAGGGATGCTTTTTTAGTGTTTAGGGCGCTTTGTAAATTGTCCATGAAGACACCTCCTAAGGAGGCATCTGCGGATCCGCAGCTGATGAAGGGAAAGATTGTGGCTTTAGAGTTGTTGAAGATTTTGCTGGAGAATGCTGGTGCTGTCTTCAGGACTAGTGAAAGGTATCTCTCATTTTGCTGGAGTTTATATTTAGGACATGATTTAGAGGGTGGCATTTTAGTCATTTAGGGAGAATATATATATGTCTTTGTTTAGTTTCGATGGTAGACAAGAAGTTGTAATTTTTGCATTGTACATAGTGAGAAAGTTGGTAAACGTGACTGCATTATGTGGATGTTCTGTAAATTCAATAACTCATCACTTTTTCACGGGTACTTTACTACTTTATAAGGAAGTATAGGTTTTAGATATTTAGAATCTGTGGACACTAATGTAAAAATTAACTCACTTACTGCTTACTGCTAACTTATAACCTCTTGGAGGAAATTATTGTTGCCAATCCGATTATTGAGTTATACCTAATTATCATGGATATCTTGCTTGCTTTGAAATCACTACATACCTTCATTTCAATATAAGGTGGTTGACAAAAAAACAATCTTGGATTAATACAAAACTTTTTGAGCATGGTATGTGAGAAGTATACTTTCAATCGAATGGCAGATTATTAGAAAATTCATCCCGTGGAAAGCATTTTTGTTGGTTTAGAAACAAAAATAATTTTAATTATGTTGGCATTAGTGTCAACAGATATTAGCCCTAGCCTCTAGGTCTGTGTGAGGATCCCAGCCCAGGTCTGTGAGGCTCCCTAACATTAAGCGTAAGTCTTGACATACTCTTATACTTACACCTTTTAATAACCTATTTATTAAGTTGAAAGTTATGATAAAGTAGATCATGTCTACAAAATTAAATATAACTCAAATACTAATTTTTGGAAATATTATTTTTCCTAGGTACTCAACTATATTCAGAGTTGATATATAGAACAAGAACTATATTCAGAGTTGATTGATATGGTCATCAGTAGGGGTGGTGGTTTGTTCAATATAAAATTGGAAGTGATTTGGTGGTTGTTTGTGTAGTGGAATAAAATCGTTGTTACCGTTGACATCTAAACCCTTTCTGCACCTTCCCTTTATTTCTTTAAAGCTTTATAATCAGGACCCTAATGCAAGCTACTTATGATATCCGAGTTCCTGTTCCTTAGTAAAAATACTGTCAGATTTTGTTCTTCATTTTCAACTTCATTAAAATAAAAAGAAAAATTGCCACTAGTATTCACATTTCACTCATAGTTTTTCAATCTCAATACAAGAGTATACAAGTCATCATGAAGTGAAAATTTGGGACTTTGTTAAATTTTATGGAACTTCTGGATTCAGCTGTAGTTAAGGTTATTTTTACTTTTTTGTCCATTTACTTGCTATTTGTGGCTTTGGGAACAAGGAATCTGGAGTTTTCTGAACTTTATGGTAGATGCATTTGGTGTGCACTAACCATGTAAAACTTTTCCCCATCTTTAATTACTGAGGGGTGCTTTAACATATGGTAATGAAGATTGTTTGTCTTTTCTATGTGTTCGGAATTAATTGACATACAAAATAGGAAGAATATTTTCAACGGAAAGGGAAAAATTAAATGCTAGTGAAAATGCCCAATGTGGATATTGACTTGTGGTAATTTTGCTTCATTTGCACCTAACAATTTCTTGCAATTTACATTAATGAAGTTATACCAATGTGTTACAGTTTTTTACCTTGCAAAGAGTTTTATACTTTGCATATCGTGGTTTGGAATTTCCAGCATCTTAAGCATTATTCTTGTTGAGAGTTCCATATGGGGTAGTGATATGACCTGAATAGGTTATAAGTGGGAGACAACCCTCACTTTAAAAGCCGGTTTTGCGTGATTGAGTTAGGTCCAACCCTAATTTTAATATGGTATTAGAGCCAATTCATGATATGTTGGGGCACACACTCCAGATATGTCTCAGGCATGAGGGGTATGTGTTGAGGGTCCCATATTGTATATTAATGTGGTATGGTCCATACCATATTAATATACAATTGTTCATAACAATGGTTGCAAGTGGGAGTCAACCTCACCTTAAAAGCCGGTTTTTTGGGGTTGAGTTAGGCCCAACCTAAATTCTAAATATTTCTTTGGGAGTTGGAGGGAAAGGGAGGGAAGGACTTTGGAGGGTAGAGAGGAATGGAAAGATAGAGCAATCCCTCACTTTTTCTAGAAGAGTATTTTTGAAGGGAATGAAGAAGCATAAAATCTCATGCAAGGTGGGCGGACCACTCACCCTTCCTCTTTACTCCTTTTATCCTTAAAATCCTCCCCTCCGTTTCCCTCCAAACTCCCAAACACAACCTAAGAAATCTGAGGCATTATTACCATGGTCATGCAAGTTGTGTTCATTAGCTAGGTATTCCTATTTCAAGTAACCAGTAAAAGTAACTGAACAATTGATTGATTACATAAAAGGATGATTTCAATCTTACTTCATTTGCTAATTTGGTTATTTATTTTAGTTGTGTGCCCTGTGTCATATACAACTTTGAACACCCCTTCTGTCCTCACGAGTCATAACTGATTCATCAGGAGTTATTAGAGAGTACCTGATTAAATTGTGTAAACCTCTTTCCATTAATGACAGGTTTCTTCATACTCTGTTATATATAGATGTAGATTATTAATAATAGTTAGAGAAGTTAGTTAAATCCTTAAAGGAAATATCTGTTATGAACAATTAGAGAAGTTAGTCAGAATTGAGGTGTTATTTGAATTTTGAAGTGAATCGGGTTGAGAAATTGAAAGAAAATCTGGTAAACTGAGAAAATTGAAGATCTACAGTTCAGCGACTAGCTAGACAGACTAACTACCTTTATATGATATCACAAGATAAAACAGATACAAAGTAATGCACACAGCACATCGAATACAACTGAGCTTTGCACAACACTGAAACACAATAAACATGACTACTCTAACAGGGGGGATGCAGGGGTTGAGGGAGATTCAGATTTGTTACTTTGGAAAACAGAGCTATGGGTCAGTTGTAAAAGGGGAAGCCTTTGGAGGATAACTCTTTCTCCTATTCAGTATTTAATATAACTGTTCATTTTGATTGTTTCTTCAATTCCCCATTTTTGTTCCCTTGTTATTTTGTGCTTCTTTTATGAGTTTGAAATTTTCTTAAGTAATTATTTAACATTTTCTTCTATATTTTCTGTACACTATTCGACACTATTCTTTTTTCTACATTATATAATTGCTGGATGATATAAATTATTTATTCTAATGGTTCCCTTTGTTTGATTGTGTTTGTGCAGGTTCTTAGGTGCAATCAAGCAGTACTTGTGTTTATCATTATTAAAGAACAGTGCTTCAACTCTTTTGATTGTTTTTCAGCTATCGTGCTCCATTTTCATCAGTCTGGTATCAAGATTTAGGGCTGGATTGAAAGCAGAAATTGGAGTTTTTTTCCCTATGATTGTTCTTAGGGTCCTAGAAAATGTTTCTCAACCTAATTTTCAGCAGAAGATGATAGTGCTTCGATTTCTAGAGAGGCTTTGTGTTGATTCACAGATACTGGTTGACATTTTTATCAACTATGACTGTGATGTCAATTCGTCGAACATATTTGAGAGGTGTGTTATGTTTTATTTGATTTTACTTTTTTTGGGTACACTTTTTAATTTACTATTCGAATGTTTTCATATTTAGAATCTTGATTGTTTTCATAACACTTGATATACTCTTTATATTTTATATCTAATTGTTAAGTTCCTCTTAGGATGGTTAATGGACTTCTTAAAACTGCCCAAGGTGTCCCTCCTGGTGTTACGACCACACTTTTGCCACCTCAAGAAGCGACACTAAAACTTGAAGCCATGAAAAGCTTGGTTGCTGTTCTAAAATCAATGGGAGACTGGATTAACAAACAATTGCGGATTTCAGATCCTCGTTCAGCCAAAAATTTTGAAGCAGCTGATAATGGCCATGACGCTGGAGGTTTCACAATCACAAATGGAAATGGAGAAGACCCAGTTGAAGGATCTGATTCTCATTCTGAAATCTCAAATGATGCATCTGATGTTTCAACTATTGAGCAACGCCGGGCTTATAAACTGGAACTTCAGGTAAAATAAATGACTAAGATTTTGAGAAGCAAGTGTATCGTTGTTCTTGCTTTAGCTGTTTATTAAAGAATCTAATGCAAGTTTATGCCAGGAAGGTATATCACTTTTTAATAGGAAGCCTAAGAAAGGAATTGAGTTCCTCATCAATGCCAACAAGGTGGGTGATTCACCGGAACATATAGCTGCTTTTCTTAAAGATGCATCTGGGTTGGACAAAATTTTGATTGGTGATTATCTGGGTGAAAGGGAAGAATTATCCTTGAAGGTAATGCATGCCTATGTGGATTCCTTTAACTTTCAAGGGATGGAGTTTGATGAGGCAATTAGGGTCTTTCTTCAAGGGTTTAGACTACCTGGTGAGGCACAAAAGATTGATCGGATAATGGAAAAGTTTGCTGAACGTTATTGCAAATGTAATCCTAAGGCTTTTTCCAGTGCTGACACAGCATATGTCCTTGCTTATTCTGTGATAATGCTCAATACAGATGCTCACAATCCTATGGTGAAGAACAAGGTGGCTCAAATAACTCTTTGAATTGATATACAAATAATCATGACAGGCATGACATGATGGCTCATTTTTTGTTTTTGGTTGTTGAGTTATGCAGATGTCTGCTGAGGATTTCATCAGAAACAATCGTGGCATTGATGATGGAAAAGATCTGCCTGAGGAATACTTAAAGTCATTGTTTGATAGAATATCCAGAAATGAGATCAAAATGAAAGAAAATGATATGGCTTCCCAACAAAGGCAGGCTGTGAACCCAAATAAACTTTTAGGCTTGGATAGTATATTGAATATTGTGGTCAGTAAACGTGGGGATGAGAGTCATATGGAAACCAGTGATGATCTTATTCGTCATATGCAAGAACAATTCAAAGAAAAAGCTCGCAAAACTGAGTATGTTCACCCATATCCACCCTCCCTTCTAGCAGTTTTTATTTACTTTTCAAATTATTTTCTCAGCCCCAAGTAGAACATTTGACCCGAGTTTGTTTTTGGCTTGATGAATGTTATGCTTAGTTTATGGATTCTACCTTGTTTCCTAGTATCCATCTGCTTTTTACATGATTCCTTCTGTTTGAAGTGTAGTGTGTCAATTTTGAAATGTTTATACCTTTCTTTTCATTTAGTATTTTATTGCCAATTGTATCACTGGTTTGGTATTTTTAAGTTGACTTGTTCTCTAATTGATAGAAGTTTATTCTTATTAAAGATAGAGAGTATTAAATAAGGAAAGCAAGAAGAGAAAAATAAAGACTTTGGATTGTGATTACGTTTTTTATGATGCAAAAAGACTAAGCACCAACCCTTATTTCTTTTAATATATTAGACTCCTAGTAAAACAAAGAAACAAATCCAGAGTCCAGACATATTATGAAATATGGAAACTAATTCTAAGAGATATATTATAAATTACTTTAAGATACAACCCAAATATTATGTGATGATTTTTATAAGCTTAATAAGCTTGTTACAAATAAACCCTTTAAAAGGAAAATATAACATGGGTTTGGCACTTCGCAAACATGACTAGGAAGGAAACTCAGAGATGTTGAGGACGGTGGAGGGATGAGCATTGCTGGGAAGGCAACTCAGTAAGATGGCTGGAATGGTTATCTAACTGTAGAGCTGGTTGGAAGGTTGCATAACATAGAAGAAGAGATTTACAGGAATGATCATCAATGGAAATTTCCTTGCATAAAATTAAACACTGCAATAAATGCAACTTTTCAAATCCACTGAGAACAACACTTGCAAGCCCTGAACAAGAAAATTTAGGATATGGAAAAAAAATTGAAATTGACGCTGGTATGTATCATAGCTGTAGAAAAACATAGGGCAGTCCTGTTATGTATTATTTGTCAGTCAAGCACTATTTAATGGAAAAACAGTTATGTGAAAAATCCGAACTAACTAAAATAGAAATAAGTGGGATTTTCTGGCAATAGCAATGGATAATTATGATAGTGCTCATCATTGAAATAGGAGAAATCTTGAATGGTATGATTCACAATGGGAGGCTGGTATTAATCATATAGATAATTCCTAACTAATTAAGAATAGTAAGGGACACACTGCATCTAAGATAACCCGGGCTAGACTTTATGTCGGGTAGCCAAGGTCAAACTTTATCTGAGATACCTGGAGGCTGCTGGTAGGACATGACCATGAGATGAAGTATCTACGAATTTTGGATAGGTTGCAGAAGTGGCAGACAGAAAATCCCACCAACAGAATTTGAGAGATAAATGGTGGCCAATTTTTTTTGTATTAAAGTTGATGAAAAGAAAGAACTGTGGAGATATTAATATTGTCTGATAGGACTGTTAGGAACCCAAGAATTGGATTCCAAGGATTTAAAGGAAGAACTAATATCTAGAAAAGATAAGAAATAATCTTTCCAAGAATAAGATACACAAGGGTTTATTATAGGAGGAAGGGTAATGTTGCAAATCCTTAATTTGTGAAATTAGTTAGGTAGATAAAGTAGTTAGTATTTTCTGTTTTTAGGTTGTACTTCAGTCAACCCTATGATTTATAAATAGGGGTATGGCATCTTAGGGAAGGAGGCTTTTCATTTTGAACAAACTTATAAATTAAGGAGTGCCCTAGTTTGAGGGGATTAGAGTCCTCCATGTAACCAATTCTGTTCAATCAATGAACTCACAGGCGAATAGTCCCGTTTCTCTATCTTTGGATGATTCTCCATTGATAGGAACCTAATATACTGAGATATAATCTGAATATTATGAGTTATTTTCAGATGCTCTAACAATTTTTTCATTGTGGTCTCTTTACTAATTTTTGGGGGAAAAAAGTACTTCCTAACCAATTATTTTTTTTGTGATATGTATTTGCTCGCCTTTTGTAGGTCAGTCTATTATGCAGCAACAGATGTTGTAATCCTCAGATTCATGATTGAGGTGTGTTGGGCACCAATGTTAGCTGCTTTCAGTGTACCTCTTGATCAAAGTGATGACGAGGTTGTAATATGTCTCTGTCTTGAAGGCTACCGTTGTGCTATTCATGTTACTTCCATAATGTCTATGAAGACTCATAGAGATGCTTTTGTGACTTCATTAGCAAAGTTTACCTCTTTACATTCTCCAGCAGATATTAAGCAGAAGAATGTGTATGCAATCAAGGTTGGTGAAATTTAAGTTTTGTTCTAGATGCCTTATGAATAATATGATAAGCTGAAGTCATTATCAATTAACAATTCTCATTGTGTTTTACTACAACACTTCTTACTCAAGTGTGTTAATGCTCCATTTCAAAATGTGCAATTGTTTTTATGCATTCAAATTTCATTGCTTTCCTATGGCATTTATTTATTTTTTTCAAAATCAAATCCATGTTTCCGCATTTTCTTCAATGGATTGTTTTATTCATTACTCTCCACGCTTTTGTTGTTGTATCTAAAGGCATGCACTCTTGAAGTACTTTCATTACTATATTCATACCAAAAAGGCATAAATAGTTTGGACTTCCCTTCTCCTGCAAATGTCATAATTACTAAATAATTGGAGTTTTTGGGAAATTTTGCTGCATTAGCTTAAAATGATTCTTGGAGGGATATCTGAGGACATACGACTGTTATTTAATTAAGTTGTAATGTACTATTGGGACCCAAACCAAATGCTAAGGTTTTGTTGATAGCTTGATATGGCTTTGAATTTGCCATCTTTATTGCTGATAGGAAATAATTACTATCGCTGATGAGGATGGAAATTACTTGCAAGAAGCTTGGGAGCATATCTTGACTTGTGTTTCCCGATTTGAACATCTACATCTTCTTGGAGAGGGGGCTCCACCAGATGCTACATTTTTTGCCTTTCCTCAGAATGATTCGGAAAAAACAAAGCAAGCCAAATCAACCATTCTTCCTGTTTTGAAGAAGAAGGGAGCTGGGAGGATGCAGTATGCAGTTGCCACATTGATGCGAGGTTCATACGATAGTGCTGGAATCGGCGGTAATGCTTCTGGAGCAGTCACATCAGAGCAGGTGAATAACCTGGTTTCAAATTTGAATATGTTGGAACAAGTTGGAAGCTCTGAAATGAATCGCATATTCACTAGGAGTCAGAAGTTGAACAGTGAGGCCATAATAGATTTTGTTAAGGCTCTATGCAAGGTCTCTATGGAGGAACTAAGATCTCCATCTGATCCACGTGTTTTCAGCCTTACAAAGATGGTTGAGATTGCGTATGTAGTACTCACCTACTTCTTCATGCATGCTACCTCATTGTTCTCCCTCTGAAACTTTTTACTTTTTCTCATGGCTCTTGGGGCTCAAGGGTTGGGGGCTATTTCCAAAGCAGCAAAGTTAATTGCACTTGATCTTCTTGAGCATTGCCATATTTGCTATATTTTGTTTATCAAATGAACACACAGCCATCCTAATTTTTCCTTTTTGGCTGTTTTCCCCTTCTAAATCCCCAAATCTCATGCACAGTTATCTGTAGTTATGGAAAATTGGTGAACTGAACTGGCGTCAGATGGTGTGAATAAAAAATGTGAACAAAAACAACCCCTGAAATACTAGAAAACAAGAGTAGGTTTTGAAAACAAGCATACATAAACACTTACTTAAACTCATTTAATTTTTAATTTTTTATAAAAACAATTTTTGAAACTATAATTTTAAACAAACCCAAAATTTGGGTATAGCATTAAGCATAAGATTTACTTTCATGGTTGATTGATGTTTATTCACTGCCTCCTAAATTATTTTATTTGACATAATTATTGTGGGACAGGCACTATAATATGAACCGCATCCGGCTTGTGTGGTCAAGCATCTGGCATGTACTGTCTGATTTTTTTGTGAACATTGGCTGTTCTGCTAACCTTTCAATTGCAATTTTTGCAATGGATTCCTTGCGTCAGTTGTCAATGAAATTTCTGGAGCGGGAAGAGTTGGCTAATTATAATTTTCAAAATGAATTCATGAAGCCTTTTGTCATTGTTATGCGAAAGAGTAATGCTGTTGAAATTAGAGAACTAATTATCAGATGTGTATCTCAGATGGTTCTATCTCGTGTCAACAATGTCAAATCGGGGTGGAAGAGCATGTTCATGGTAGAGCTGATCAACTCTTGTCTATAAAAAGCTTCATTTAACACAATATTGTTTTGCTTGTTTGTTGAAGTTCTTATTACCCCCTTTTGGTTTCCGCCCTCCACTTATCGCTCATAGACTTGATTTCAGGTATTCACTACAGCAGCTTATGATGACCACAAAAACATTGTACTCTTGGCTTTTGAAATTATTGAGAAGATTATTCGAGATTATTTTCCCTATATTACTGAGACTGAAACCACCACCTTCACAGACTGTGTTAATTGTCTAATTGCATTCACCAATAGTAGATTCAGCAAAGAGATTAGTCTAAATGCCATTGGTTTTCTTCGTTTCTGTGCAACAAAACTAGCCGAAGGAGATCTTGGCTCATCATCCAGGAATAAAGACAAGGAAGTTTCTGGAAGTATTTCCTCACCTTCACTTCAAGCAGGAAAAGATGAGAATCAAGGTAATGGAGAGGTGGCCGACAAGGATGATCATCTCCAGTTCTGGTTTCCTTTATTAGCAGGTGAGGATATTATATTAAGTTTACTAGACTAGATGTAATTATGGAATAAGAGAATTGATGTTTCTTAACTCTGTCAAATGATTAATGCTCTGTGCTACCATCTTGCTTCTTGCTTAATGTGTTGCAAATGTACTTATTCGTTTTTCTGCAGGTCTATCCGAGCTTAGCTTTGAACCAAGGCCTGAGGTTAGGAAGAGTGCGTTGGATGTCCTGTTTGAGACCTTGCGCAACCATGGCCATCTCTTTTCTCTATCTTTATGGGAACAAATATTTGAGTCTGTCCTCTTTCCTATATTTGATTATGTTGGACATGCTATTGATCCTTCAGGGAGTAGTCCACAGGACAATGAAGCAGAGACTAATGGTGAGCTTGATCAAGATGCTTGGTTTTATGAGACATGCACATTAGCCCTCCAATTGGTTGTAGATCTTTTTGTCAATTTTTACACCACTGTCAATCCTCTTTTAAGAAAGGTCCTGATGCTCCTGGTAAGCTTCATTAAGCGCCCTCATCAAAGCCTTGCTGGCATAGGTATTGCAGCATTTGTTCGATTGATGAGTAACGCTGGAGAGCTATTTTCTGATGAAAAGTGGTTAGAAGTGGTTTTGTCGATAAAGGAAGCTGCAAATGCCACACTCCCTAATTTTTCATTCCTCGAAAGTGAAGACTTTGTGGCTAGAAATGAAGAATATGCCTCAACAGCTGATGATGATAGAGATCGTGTCGAGTCTGGGTCACCTGATGATTTAGAAAGCCAAAGAGTTCATCGTCTCTATGCTTATTTTACTGATGCAAAATGCCGAGCAGCTGTTCAGCTTTTATTGATTCAGGTAAAATTTGTATTCAACTCCTCCAGAATTTGTCAATATCCCTTAACACAAAGGAAATATAAAGGAGCCCATGAGTTTGTAGCTGTGGAATTTAGTTCATTGACCTCATTCAGGGAGTTAGAGACTGCTTGATCGAGATCTTTTAATGATGTTATGATAGGATTCTTAATGTTTGAGTGCCTTCAAAATTGTGGGTAGTATTAGGAATATGCATCCGAAGGGAGAAAATGCATCATTCGATACCTCATCAATTGAATGTTTTTGCACTGGTATTTGCATGTATGTATCCCAGTCAAAATAGATGCATTTGATGTTGAAAAATGATGTTAATTCTCTTCCTATTGGCAGGCTGTGATGGAAGTCTACAACATGTTCCGGTCTCACCTTTCAGCGAAAACCATGCTAGTTCTATTTGACGCTTTGCACGGTGTAGCAGTACATGCCCACAAGATAAACAACAACACTATATTGCGCTCTAAGCTTCAAGAGTTTGGTTCTATGACCCAAATGCAAGACCCACCACTGTTACGTCTTGAAAATGAGTCTTACCAAGTCTGCCTTACATTTTTACAGAACCTTGTTATTGACAAGCCTCCTAGTTATGAGGAAGCGGAGGCCGAATCTCATCTTGTTCGGCTTTGTCAGGAAGTTTTGGAGTTTTATATCGAAGTTGCAGGTTGTGGAGAAAAATCGGAATTTTCTCACAGAAGAAAGCCACATTGGTCAATTCCTTTAGGCTCTGGAAAGCGGAGAGAATTAGCTGCACGTTCGCCTCTTGTTGTTGCTACTCTGCAAGCTATTTGTAGCTTGGGTGATATTTCTTTTGAGAAGAACCTGTCTCATTTTTTCCCTCTTCTATCTAGCTTGGTAAGTTGTGAACATGGGTCAAATGAGGTCCAAGTTGCCCTTTGTGATATGCTTAGTTCATCAGTTGGTCCTGTTTTGCTAAAATCATGTTGATCATTTGGGTGGAAACTAACACAGTTTAGTATACTCATGTTGATCATTTTGAGATATAGGATATTTTTGTTTTAATCTCTTTTGGTCATAATTTTCTCCACTCTCCTTTGTTTTCCATTACATGTCTATAATATACTTAACAGTGTGGAGAGTTGTTAATGACCTTCTTAAGTTTTGTATTTTAGAAGCCTAGTTTTTCCAGTTAAAGTCCATATTTATTACCACGAGGATTAACGTGACACCATGTTAGTTGACAATTTATGAAGAAAATTGTGATTTTACTTACGTTGATTAAGAATATGATGCTTCAAGTGTGGAAAAGAGATATTGTTTTTGTAAGACACAATTAATTGATTCGTGCAATTATATATGGCTTATTTTGTTGTCTTCATGGTGAAAATTGAAAATTACTTGTCTGCTACACAAGCGATTACTTCTAATATTACTGAGTCATATTAATGTGGGTTTGGTGGAATTTATGTGAGTTTTAACCAATTAAACAATGTGTTGGTAGCCCTCATCTATATTTGATGCTAATGACTATTTTAACACTATTCCACACGGGATTCAAATATTGTTCCTTGAAGTTATAAAATCAAATTTTTACCAGTAAACTAACATTTGGAACATCTCTATACTTATAAAGAATATACTAACTTTTGGTGACACATTTTACTTCCATTTTATTTTTGATATATATTATTTTATTTATAATTGTATAATTCTTTATCCAATTAAAAATTTAAATTTTCTATATCTATATACAAAGGGATCTTAACTTTTTGTGGAACCTTATTTTCTTTTAGTTTTATTATTTATTTAAATTATTTTATTTATAATTGTGTTATTCTTTTTGTTATTCTTCTTATAGGGAGATAAGTATACTAAACTACTTATTTATGTGTTTACTAAACTCTAATATTGAATTATTTTATTTATATGTTATTTAAATTATTTTATTCTTCTCCTTATTTATGTGTTTACTAAACTCTACTAAACTCTAATATTAAATTGTTACACCATCTTTTCTCCTAAATAGAATTTAAATTATATGTAGTGTAACTACATGCAATCGCAGTAATCTTAATCGTTTAATGAAAGATCAAACGAATAAAAAAAATTTAAGAATGTTTTTTATTTTTATAAACAAATATTACTATATCAGACAAGTGATATATATGACTGCGTGTGTAGTGACAAGGAGCTACTAATGCAATTATGGTACTTGGGTTTCCAAATACATTTGTGAAAGTAAATTGTGTCATGGATCCAGTTGCAGTCCTGCGGAGTCCACAACATGTAGAAAACAAAAGAGTTGTTGTACTGTGAAAGTGAAATTTGCCGGCAGATATTTATGAGTGATTTTTCTTTCTTGTCTTTTCAACTAACCACCAAACATGATCCTAATCAAACTCATAAGTCATAAGTACTCAATCAATCTAAACTCACAAGTGGTCACTCTTTTTGAGAGAATGATTGAATCGTAAAGGTTGGAGAATCATTACAGGTGACAAAAGGGGCTTGTCATAAAGCTACACAGCTCATAGTGTTGCCTAAATTAATCCTCCAAAAAAATATCGATATAGTTATATATCAACATTCTCAAAATAATTTTTAAATGTATTAAATTTTTTAAAAATATATAGCATGTAAATGTGTTTTTTTTATAGTTATTTTAGTTATTGAGTGTATTTTTTATTAATTAGTTTTGTTTTTTTAATTTGAGGAGTTGAGAAGTAAAAATGCAAAGTGAGAAAATGATGGTAGATTTCTCCATAAATTTAGTGATATGACCTAATCTAAACTACATCGGGTTAGGTTAGGGCAATGCAAACTTTTAAAAAAATTGCATAAAGTCTACCATGACTAGAGCTTTCAATAAAGTCCTAAAATTCAAAACTCTCTTAAAAAATATCATGTTAAGCCTCTAATATCAGGTCTTCTATTGAAATAATTTTTTTTAAAATTTGACTCATTAGTTCATTATATTTGTGGGCTTATGTGATGGGTTCGGTTCATAAGCTCAATATTTTGTTAATTGAGATTCTTTTGTTGAAATTTTTTTTGAAATTTAATTTTCTTGAAAAAATATTGAAAAAAATTTATAAAAGAAATATGAACATTTTTTTTTCAAATATTATTTGAAAAAAATTAAAAATTACTTTTCTAAAAAAAAAGAAAAAATTTGTAAATTGTTTTTATCGGAAAGTTTTGAAGAAAAAATTTATTTTCAAAAAAATATCAAAAAATAAGTTTGAAAAAGTAGATCTATGGTCAAAAAAATTTATAGACTTTTTAATTTTAAAAGTTTTTTAACTAAGAAATTTTTTGATTTCTCTAATATATAAACTGAGACAAAAAAAAATTAATTGACTTGTGAAATTGTTATTCAGACCAAAATGGTTCAATCCTTTTCAAACATGTATTTAAAGAATCAATAGAATTAATGTTGCAAGTACATTGAGCCAGCCGATTAGGTCAGGCCAAATTTGATAACTCTATTTGTAGCTCACACTCCATCGGACCCAAGCATAAGGTTGTGTTGGTACACTTGGTTTTTTAAAAAGTTAAATTTTTATTATTTAATACACTAAAAAATAATTGATATGATAAAAGAGAAAGAATAGAGACATATTTATGTTATTTTGATATTTTTTAATATTTGATATGTTATTATAATAGTCTTTAAATATATTAAATTATAAAAATAAATTTAAATATAATTTTTATTAATCATGTTGATTTAAATGTATTTATAGCTTATTGATTTAGTACTCACATATATTTTATACAAATTAATTTAATCTATAAAATTATTAGAATTATATTTATAATTTGAATAAATTCAAACACTATAATAAAAATACCTCATACATTACAAAAAAAAAACTATTAATTTTTGTTTTATAGATATGACAATAGTTGAAAGAGATATATATTATCTCTACTATTCAAAATTTCTAAGT
This sequence comes from Cicer judaicum, assembly GCA_037974835.1. NCBI lineage: Eukaryota > Viridiplantae > Streptophyta > Magnoliopsida > Fabales > Fabaceae > Cicer > Cicer judaicum. The sequence continues at coordinate 9,447,200 of JBBPBS010001102.1, read as the reverse complement.
CCCTCTCTACACTCCATTCAACCAATTATTAACAATTGAATTAAGAAAATAATCGGTAAACAGTTGAATTAATCTAAGAGTCACGAGTATTATTATTATTTTCTCCTTTTCCATAATTTTCACACACCTCTTTTTTTTAATATTATTTCCATTATTTTCTTACCTTTTTTATACCCTTCACAATCATTCCCATACTTCCAACAATTTTCATTTTGCTCTTATCATTTCATTTGTGTAGCCAACGTTTCCATCAACTCTTCATATTATTTCCCTCAACTATGTTCCAATCTTTCACTACTTGCTTTACCTTTCTTCATCATAAAACCAAGCAGCCAAAAAGACAACCAAAGAACAAATTTTGTTCCAATTCCGACTTCTCAATCTCTTCTTTCATCCACATGGAAGTATCTAGCCAATTTCGACAAGTTTTCAAGCTCATCGACAAGAATGGAGATGGAAATATTTCAACGAATGAACTCGCTGATGTTCTTTCATGTCTTGGATATGATAAGTATACGGCTACTAAAGAAGCTGAGAATATGATAAAAGTTTTGGACTTCAATGGAGATGGGTTTGTAAATTTGGATGAATTCATGTTTGTCATGAAAGAAGATAACTATGGAAAAGGAAAAGAGTATGATCATGATGAGTATTTAATGGATGCTTTTCATGTATTTGATATTGACAAGAATGGATTAATCTCACCTAAGGAATTGAGAAGTGTTTTGCTTAATCTTGGATGTGAGAATTGTAGTTTGAAGGATTGTAAGCTTATGATTAAAGGGGTTGATAAGAATGGAGATGGGTTTGTTGATTTTGAAGAATTTAGAACCATGATGAAAACAGGACCCAAATGAGTTTGAAAATTGGATTTTTATTATTTTTCCTCTCTTTTTTTAGTTTAATTCACTCACATGTAATGCAATGTGTCCTTTACTACAATTGAGTGTCACAGTTTCCCTTTCTGATCAAGTGGGTTGATTATTAAGAAGAGAATAATTGTAAATTTTATCTTAAAAAATAACTTTATATTAGGGGTGAGAATAGACAAAGTCAGATCAGGTTTTGAAAGACTTGAGTCTGATCTACGATTTATTTTTTAAGCTTAAGTCTGATATACGATCTATCATATACTTTTTTTCCGACCTTGACTTGGTCTTTTTAAAAGTCCGGCCTGACCTGAAAGCTTATTTAAAAGCTTTATTCACATTAAAATATTTAAATATTCTACTCATACCACATAGTACTCTCCAGATACCAATATCAATGTAAATATTTACATATCTATATATATTAAACAAAAAATAATTTAAAAAAAAAAATGAAACAAACATCCTTTAAACTATAAAAAATAATTTTTGATTTCAAATAATATACTTTTTTTTTACAACAAACGCACCCATTATTACCTCTTAAACAAATATGGAACAACTATTGAGTGATTCACTAATTGAACGGTTATCGAATATGAAACAACTACCAAATATAGAATCGCTACCGAATATGGAACGACTATTGAATATGGAATAATTACTGAGTGATTGTCTAATTGATAGAATTTAAAATAGAAAATACTATTATTAATATAATAATAAAAAATAATATTAATAAATAATTAAATATATATATAGATCGGTCTGTCAGGCCTAATAGGTTCTTTTATAAGTCGAAGTCTGATCTATTTAAATAAATAGGCTTTAAAAAACAGCATGAGATTAACTTTTTTATTAAATGGACCAGACCAGGCCATACCATACTATAAGTAGGTCAGACCATAGGCTCCTGACGTCATATTATCCCATCCCTACTTACCATTTAGATGTTGTCTTAATTAAAATAGATGATACCATTTGAGCAAGAAATTGATAATGTCACGTAATGTTAAAGAGAGAATATTGGTGTCTCTAATTTTTTATTGTAACTATTTGGATCCACTATTTTTGTGGTATTGGTTATAGAATTCATTTTTAGTCTGAAAATTATTATTCAACTAACTTTAACTTTAATGTGAATGTATCTAAATTTAGGTTTAAATATTTGATTTGTTCTTAAATGTTAGTGCCGTTCTCATTTTTTGTCTCTATAAAAAAATTTTCTCTTTAATTTAAACCCTTTAAGTTCAATTTGGTTTTAAAATAATTCATTCACATTAGTTGCTTTTAAAAAAAATATTTATATGGCAAACATAAGAGTGATGTGGCAGAAAAATAAATTAAATAATTAAAAAAATAAAATTAAGTAATTAAATTAATTAAAAAATAAATGAAGGAAAATTAAAAATGTTATGTTTTAGTTTCTCCATCCAAAATCAGAAACAAATTTGGGAATTAGGGTTTTCTCCTAATTTCTTTATCATCACATCACTATTATCATATCACTAACATCGCATCACTATCATCTTCAAATTTTTATTTGCTTCTTCCTGTTCAACTATGGCATCATATATCTTTTCAACAAACTTAACTGATTTTTAATTGTCTGAATGTGAGTGTAGGAAAACAATGTGTATATTCATCTCTAATATTGATGAAAACCTTAAACGGTGATATTGGAGATGTCCTCATTAGGATGTGAATAATTTTTCTCAAATATGTTATTTTTATGTTTATTTTTTTGTAATTATAGTTTACATTTACTAAGTTTAACGTTTAATTTTTTGTTTTTGTTTATAGACCACTTATAGCTATCAATTTTTTGTTGGTAATGCGATGATGGTGATTCTATATTGGTGATCTAATAACGGTGATGTAGTGATAGAGAAACAAAGAGATAACTCTAATCCTCAAACTTATTTCCGAATTTGGATAAAGAGACTAAAATATAATACCTTTAACTTTCTTTCATTTTATTTTAATTAATTTAATTACTTAATTTCCTTTTTTTATTATTTAAAATATTCCTCTGCCACGTAGCTCTTCCATTTGAAACATAAGTTTTTTTTAACAACAACTAACGACCAGATGATTTTAAAACTAAATTGAACATTTATGGTTGAAATTACAAAAATAAAACTTACAAAGACAAAAGTGAGAAATACGCGAACTTACATGAATGAATCAAATATTTAAACCATTCTCTTATCTTCAATGCATAAACAAATATACAAAATATTATTTTAAATTCATCATGTTCTTATAATATTCATCTAACAAAGAAAGATGAACATCAATTATTAGAAAGATGAACATCAATTATTGAGACACCTTCTTAAAGCAAAATCTTAAATTAATGATTTGCTGTAAACAAATAATAAGTTAATTAAAGACTCTAATTATGATTTTAAATCATATGTTAATTTAACATATACTTTTGAGTGTAATAATCTAAGATATATACAAAGCAAATGCAAGAGAAGTCAGTTTAAAGAAAGAGCTAAAAATGAACAAAATTGAACCAAGAACGTTCTTGCAAAAATTTGAAAAACCAAGAACGTTCTCCACATTTTTGTCATTTTCAACAACTAAGATCAAATAAGTTTTTAAGGAAAACTCTTACAAATCACAAATGGATTTCCAATTCATATACGAGGAATATACAACTCTCATATGTGCAAAAGAATCACTCAAAATGATCAAAGATTAAAAGACACAACTCAAAGCCAAAATGACAAATGATCATTCTCTAGGAGTGTAACATTAGTCTCCTGATTAATAAACAATCTCCAGCATGTTACACATGATCTTCAGCAACAAACATATTTCTCCAAGCAGGATTAATGTAAGACCCTAAATTCTAATTTATGCAATTTTAGGAATTTTTGCTTTAAATTGCTTAGACATTTAGCCCAAGTGAATTTTATTTTGGGAATTAAATATCAAAAATATATTTTATTAGAGTTAATAATATGTTTAATATTTATATATATTTTAATATACATATATATATTTTGAGACCTAATTAAGATTATTTGTTGGAGAATAATTTAATTATGTCACGAAAAATTTAATATCGATCAATTTTTTTAAAAAAATGTCACTTATTGTTGAAAAACTCATCTGTCAATTGAGTTGCAGTTTTGAAAAAATAATTTGAGAAGTGATATGTAAGGATATTTTGTTTTTAAAAATATCTATAAATTTAGATATTTATTAGTTGATTTTAATTATAATATATTATTATTATTTTAATATATATATATATGTGTGTGTGTGTGAGAAAGAAAGGAAGAAAGAAAACACAAAGCAGCCATTTCTTTCTCTCTTTGTTTCCATAAACAAAACCAAAACCATAAAACATAAATCCTCATTTATCTATTAGATCTAAGCTTCTATTCGAGAAGTGACAGAAGAGAAAGTTGCTCATTGCCACGCTGCGGTACTAGTGAGCTAGTTTTTGAAGCGACGTCACAAATTTAAATTTTACCGGAATTAATCGCGGTGCCGTAAAAGCTACAACAGAGGTAAGGACTCCTTCCAAACTTTTAGTTTGCATTTAGGACATTATTTGTGATTTTGTAGAAAAGAAATTTGATGTATTTGAGGTGTGATTTCGTGAAAAATTAATTTAATGTGATTATATGTAATTTAGTGGAATTTAAATTTGAGGTGTGGTTTGTGGTGGTTCAAGTTTGGTGTGATTTATATGTTCATAATTATTATTATAAATTTTTGAGATGTGCTTTATTTGTGGATTTTGTAGAAAATGAATTGATGAAATTTAGTGGTTTATGTGTAAAAATGTGAAATTTTAAAATTGAGTGAGTTATGTTTGAATTGTTGAAATTTAATTGAGGTGCTATATGCGTGTTGTGGAATTGAATTGATTAAATTTGGTGTGAATTGGAGGTAATTAAATTTGATGTGTTTGAGTTACGTAATGAGTTATTTTCAAATAAATGAGTTTGAACTGAAGTTGTAATTTTACGAAAAATTTAGAGTTGTTAAAGTTATGAAAAAGTTTAAATTTTAACTAAGTTAAAGAGTTTGAGCAAAAAGACAGATTGAAATTAAAAATGGTCAGAGTTTAAAATGTTACTCTTTTAATTACTCATTGACTGAGTTTAAAAAGAAAAAAAAAAGTTTATAGTATTTTATTAACTCAAATATTTTGGTACTTTAATAGTCGAGTATGTGAATATTAAATTTGGACAATATTTGTTTTAAGTAAATAATATAGATTATTTAATTTTAAGAGTTTGGTGTGTGAGAAAGATTTAATTTTAGGAATTTTGTTACGTGTGGATTAGTTTTATTGTGAACAAATTGTTATAAATATTCATGTTTAAGTAGTTAGCTCCTTGAGTCTCGAAAATGAACCGAGATTGTTGGCACCGAGTTAGCGTTGGGGAGAACTCTGATATATTAATATTGTTGTGGTGATTTATGGTTGAAAATTTTGGAGATTGAATATGGGGGATTAATATTTGAAAATTATAGTGACTCATGTTTGGTGAAATTGATGTGTTCATAATTAATATTATGATTTTTTAAGAAAAAATTTATGCGTTGATTGGTGGAAAGATAATTTAATTCAATTTATGTGTGGATTGGTGGAAAATGAATTTAATTTAATTTGTGTGGATTGAATTTGGAAATGTGATTTATGTGTATTTGTGGAAATTGAAATTGGTGTGAATAAATATGTTTGAGTATGCTCTGCGTTGTATATGAAAAATCATTAGTGTTAAATGAGTATTAAAAATGGAGAATCTTTTAATAGCTGCATTTATTTAATGATTGTGGTGAAAAGAGTCAGAGTATGCTCATGCATTCTTGTATGTCGTGTAGGTCTGTGAGAGACTGCACATTAGTAAATCGTGCTGATCCGTGAGAGATTGCACCTTGGTAATTAGTACTGGTCTGTGAGAGGCTGTACAATTATGATTTACGCCCCTCGAGGAGGGTTTTAGTTTGGAATTCCAGAATCATGCATTTTGGCATATACGCATTGCATTAGGGTGCTTGACACGCGAGTCATGTTTGTTGTACTTTGATGATTGTATATACATATTCGGTTGTTGTTGTGATTTGTCGTAATTGCTTGAGGTGTGAAGTTGGGTTGATTAAGTTTTGACGTATTTATATATTCATAATTGATTTAATGAATATTCGATGTGTGATTGAGGTGTGAATTTGTGGAGATTAATTTGGTGTTAATTATGTGTTTATAATTGATAATATTAATGTTTAACGTGTTGATTGATTCAGAGCCATTTTAGAATTGAAAATCTGCTTTTTCTCAATTGTATTCGACTACATTGTTTATGCATTTTTGGACATATGAAAACCCTTTCAAGGAGTATTCTAAGACGAAAGGTTCTTTTGAGCATTTGAAAATATAAGAATTTTGCTATGTGATATTTGTTAATTTCTGTTGGTGACCTTTACAATTATTGTGGAAATCTGGGTTTTGCCCTCATATGAGAACTAGGACCATCCTATCGGTTAGTACCCTGGAGATGGGAAAGTAGTTAATCATACCTGACTGAAGCTATGTCAGAAAGATCTTGTGGGGCGCATGGAGATCACCTGGGTTGTGTAGTTTTTGTAGCATGATCAGATTAAGTGGTTGTATAAGGACTAAATGTCTTTCTTTTGTAATTGTATTTATTTCTTTTTGGAAAATTGTACCTATGCTTAAAATGTCTGATGACTTTTATTTTGATGGGTCCATGTTCCACTTTTTGATGTGACATGCGGGAATGTAAAGATTATTGGGGCAGTGCTTTTGTATAGGTCTGTCGAGAATACCCCAGGGGTTTGAGTTATGTCTGATAAGCCTCATAGCCTCGGTGTATTTTGATGTTTGAATACTTTGGATTTTTATTTCAAAAATTATTCCCTGCTTGTAAATATTTGTTGACTTTGTCGTTATGTTATGACTTAAATATTTATCCAAAAATATTTTTTTCTTTATTTCTTTATTTCTTTCTCCAGCCTGTTTTGCACGAATCAAAAGACAATCTTAATCTGAATCGATTAAGCACATCTCTGAGATATTTGTGTGCATAAATAAAGGATCATCACAGTCAAGAATGAGAAGCTACAAATCAGACATTATTAACACAAAAATTGAAATGTAGAATGTTCAAAATAGTAACATTCAAAGTTTAAAAGTCTAGTCTTTGGTCAAGTCTGACACATGACAGCAAGACACATTTTACACTATCATGATATTTGTCATCAACCTCCTTGAAGCTTATAAAAGGAACCCCAAGCTCAAGAAAAAAGTTGAACTTCAAGTGTTAAGAAACTCCACCAATCACATACACTCACATACTTGAAACCTTTTCATTTGCAAATGAATCAGTTCTGAATTTATCTTCATATATGAGTTGACCATAATTAAGAATCTATTCTCAAACATGAGTTGACCATAATCAAATTCTACCAATCCTTTAAATCATTATTACATAAACTCAAAGCTATAAGGGTTGTTTATAGTTTGAGTATTTTTATAAAAATCATTTTATGCTTAAAAGGTGAATTGTAAAATCATCTCTAGATTGATAAGCGACTTGATTGAATCCTTTATGGGTGGAAAGAAATTGTTGTTACATATCAAGATTGATCTTAACAAAAACTATATAAAACCAAGAAAGTTGGAAAATCTTACAATTGTGAGGACTGAACGTAGTCCGAGTTGGGTGAACCAAGATAGATTTTTGTTTGATATATTTTCCTTATCTCTATTTACTTTCAATTAATTTAATTATCAATGTAAATAGAGAAGCTAAAACTGTGATTTTAACTAGACATGAACGTTATCCATTTTCTGTTTTCATAACCAAGATCAATCTTGAGTTATTTTCTTAAGATTTTAATAGCAAATTTTAGGTAGGTGAATTTACAATTCAAACCTCCTTTATTGTAAATTGACATTACTACTTCACACCTTATAACACATTGTTTTACACCCTTTTTCACGAGTTTTGTATTAAACTACGTTATTCATAAATATTTTATCAAAATGAAAATTTAAACAAAAAGATAACTAAATACAATAACTTAATTTTAATGTTATTTTACTATTTTTATATAAGTTCTATACTTAATATTTTCATCGCTTTCTAAGATTTGAACTTAAGACCACACATGAAGACTTAAGTTTTGAACTAAGAATGACACATTAAGACTTACTAAGTAAAAAATTATATGAGACTTATTAAGTAAAAATGATACGATTTATAGGTGTTAGAACTTGGATGGTTTGTAGAGAAATCCCTTATCATGTTGTGATGATAACAAAAGATATTTTGTGAAACCAATTTAATACACTAATAATTTAATTTAGTGTGTCAAAAATAAATTAGAAGAAAACAAAAGGATTAGAAAAAGCACCCAATATCAAAAGGAAGTGCCTCAAATAAGAGGAACCACATGCATCATAGGAAATGACGAATAAGAGGAAATGAAAATACATGCTTTTCAGAACCTCCGAAAGAGATGTCTCTAAGGATTTGCCTTTGTTTCTAAGTAACTGAGTTTAAGGATATGACTCTAATAATTTGCCTCCAAGGTTTTTCCTCTGAAGATAAGACTGTGAAGTCAAGTATAACATGTTCTAATAAGGTGCCTCCAACAAAGTAGCTCCAAGCTAGCATCTGACTCTAATATGCAAGCATCTAGCCTTCACAATACATCATCTGCCTCCAACACAAGCAAACGTCTAACTTTGAGGAACGTCAACACATATGATGAAAAGCCAATGTATCATTTTCATGGCTGAAAAAAGTCAATGGCTCTAGAAAAAGTAAACGGCTCTAACTCTGACAAAAGTCACGACTCCAAAAGTTGACTATGAAGAAAGACGTTCTACACACAATTGAGAAATAGACTTTGATGAAGGCTCGTTGTCTCTGATACTAATACCGACGATTCAAATGTCCAAGTTGTTATTATTGTCCACATTTGAATGGATTAAAGTGTCCAGTTGGTTACAGTCTTAATTGCACCAAATTTAATATCTCATAAAATATAAATGGTCTAATTCAAATGTTTACGATTATAAATTTGCGCAACAAAATTATGAATTAAAGCTTAGAAAAGAATTAAATTCAGCAACAATCGAGAATTGAATTTTAGCAACTGTCAATTAATGATCAGAAAGTTAAAAGCTCAAGAATAAATTCAAAGCAAAGGTTGACTAAGCATCGAGACACAAATCAAAGCAAATATCATTAGAGTTTGAATGCAACGAGAAGAATATTGGAAGAAGAAGAATAAGTTATTTGAAAGCTCAAACTATTGACATCTATAAAAGGTTCTCACCATTGAAGAACAAAGACAACAAAGTTGAAAATAACAACTTTCAATAGTCGAATACTTAGAAAAATATTTAGCATATGGAAAATTATTTTTATAACCTCTAATTGAGTGAAACCCACAAACAAAATCATACACTTATATAACCTGGTCCAATATGATGTAGCTAAGATATCACTAGAAAGGGGTTGAATAGGGATATTGTTGTTTAAAATTTTTTCTCACGGGTTTTGAATTACTATCATCTCTCAGAGGATGTGAATCCAAGGATAGAAATTTAAACCTTTAAATTTAAGCTAAATAAATGAAAGGGAAAATATAAGGAATGACACACACAACTTTTATACTGGTTCACCCAATGAAGGCTACGTTTAGTCCTCACACACTTGTGAGTATTTACTAATGATCAAACTGATTAACCTCTCACAGAGGTTGATTATACTTTGTGTATTCTTTAGCCTCACCAAACATACAACCTTGTTTCTTACAAGTTCCAACTATTTCAAGGTGTAACTCACGTGGAAATTACAAAGTGCTATGAGTATGATTTTTCTCTTTACTTAAACAGTTTCTAAAAGGATATTTCAAAGATCTAGTGTAGGATTATAGAAAGTATAAAGAGATGATGGAAATTACTATTGACAGCTTTAAGAAACTTGGTCTTTTTTATGCAACGTGGTTGTATATTTGATGATAAAGAGCTCCCTGCCTTTTATAGAGATCTTGTGATGCCCTTTCCATGTGTCAAATGCTTTATGACCGTTGGGGTCTTCAATGAAAAAGTCCAAGGTCTTTTATCATAACTGCAGAATTGCCATCCAACTTTCCTTGAACTGATTCAGTACATCCTCAGATAGGAGGTTCAAACCTCCTAGGAACTTAGACGTGCGTTGTCCTTTTCTTTTTCCATTCTTCAAGACACGTAAGACTATATCTTTATCTTGTTAGATACTGCCTTTTTGTAGGTTGATGCTGGGTCATTTTCAACATGTGAGAGATAAGTGTTAGGTCGCTTTCAATGATGTTGACCATAGACCCATCCTCTAATCTCGTACAATCCAACTTCGTACCTATTAAATATGCCCTCTGACTTCTTTATTTACAATGCTTTATTTATTAATTCTTTAATGCTAATTTGTCTTCTCTTTATGAATAAAAAACATTGTTTCTGTGAGGATGAATATTTGGCCACTTTGAAGTTTCATCCTCTTAGGAGGTCTTCCTCTTGTATAGTTGTATTCCAATCCTCCAGATTTGAATAAGATTTTTCTCTTTTTTATCTTAATGATGAATAACCTATTTTCTTATATGGATTGACTCAAAAGCACATATTAGTCATTAACTACAATCATAATCTTTTAAATAATTTTAATATCATTAAAACCATTTGAGAGAGATTTTTTCTCAACACAATAGTTGTTATAAATCCTTAACGACAAGTGGTTGTAATCTATTTTGAATGATTAGATTAAATCATTTTGGGTGAAGGGACTAGAGGTAGCTACCATGTTGGTAGTGAACCAAGATAAATCATTGTGTCATTTTCCTTCCCTTTGTTTATTGCCTCTGATTTTTTTTTTCCACCATTTGTTAGTCCAAAGAATATTTTAAAATGAGATACACAGTTCAAACCCATAATTTTTTGTGTGTATTTTCCACCTACAATAGACACATATCTTTTTATTTTTAGTGCAAGCTTTGCATGATCACACAAGATTAAATACATAGTATTTAGGTGAAAAAAAAATATTTTTCTAATAATAATAAAAAAGTTGATTTTATCTTTTTGTTGATGTTTGAAAAAGAAATCTCTTTTGTATCTATTTGTAAACATGATTCATTATTCATTTAGCCTTGTATCCATATAATAATAACATTTACTTTTATTTGGAAAACTGAATTCAACTAGTAAATGTTGATATTATATGATTGGATATCCTGTTTTAAATTTGAATTCAAAATTTCATAGGTACTGACGAATTTTTTTACTATTTAATTTAAATAAATAAATAAACAAATAACCTTAATTTCCATTGTTCAAACAATAGATATGATAGATACCATATTTCCACAATATGCCAAGAAAATTTAAGAGTTTTGTGAAGCCCTCAATTGCAACGAAATTTGTATATGTTACATTAGTTTCACTTAAATTGAACTTACTTAAATTGAACTTACAACAAATCTCAAATTTAAGATGAAAAATTATAGTTGAGATGAGAGAATATTAAAAATGATGTGATATGTTATTAAAGGAGATTAGTTATTCATAAAGTGGATGAATGCATATTGGGTAAACAACGATGCATCTTAAAAAAAATAAAAAAAAATAATGTGGGTAAATATTTTACACGTATTTGATTAAAGAATGGTTCATTTTCTTTACCAATACGTTTTTCTTGCTACGTGTCAATATAGTTTATGCATGAAATCGGAAACATCAGACGTTAGTGGAATAATTGTTTTTTTCTTTTGAAATTAATTTTCAATACTTTATTAATTTTCTTGTTTTATTTTGATTTTCCAATTATTTTTCATTCTATCTTAGTTTTTTAATTACATTTTCATGAATTTTTCGTTAATTTTTGATAAAATGTTAAACTTTATTATTTTATTTATTTTTAAACTCATAAACGCATATTTTTATGACTTCCATTAATCTAGAAACTCATACTTTCACATAATTTAAAAATTCAAATTCATAATCTTTTAAATCCATAATCTTTCAAATTTGAAAAAATAAAAAATCTCCAAATCTATTTTTCATATATTCATTTTTCCTCCACTTTAAGATACTTTTTATGTATAAATTGAGATAAATATATTTCTTAAAAAAGGTGTATCTAAGATTAAGTTTACGTTTTAAAAGGTTAAGATTAAGAAAATTGTATAGAAAATATTTGTTTGACAAAAAAAAAAAAAGTTTGATGATTTTTTATTTTTCAGAGTGTGAAAGATTATGAAATTAAATTTTTTAAGTTCTGAATTTGATGAATTTTTAGATTTTTAGATTAGATCATAAATTTTTGAGTTTTTAGATTAAATAATATATAAAAGGCTAAATTACATCGGTGGTCCCTTAAACTTAATTTCAGGTAATGATTTTGTTCTTTATTTTTTTTCTCGAGTGTTCCTTTATTTTAATTTTAAATGACAATTTGATATTTTATGTTTTAAAATTTCAACAATGTTATCTCTTTTTATACAAAAATCCAAAAAAAAAATCAAAATTTTGAACCAAAACCCATAAAATGAATAATCATCTTCAATATAATGCAAATTTTATCAATTCCATAACTCTAATATTCAAATACACTCACATTTTCATCTCCAACAACATCAAATAAAGAATACAATATGAGTTTATTTCAAGATTTAAGATATGAATTGATTAAATTTGTATTTTATTGAAGATGATAATGAATTTTATGGGTTTTATTTGAAAAATTTGATTATTTTTTTTAATTTTTTTTTTTAAAAAAGACAACATTGTTGAAATTTT